>VYKG01000099.1:0-143874 GCA_011426275.1 Dactylonectria torresensis | reverse complement strand
TGAAGAGAATAGCAATTAGTTTTAATTGATTAGATGCTTTGTTGTGTTTTTATTTAATGTTCTATATTGAGGATTAAGATTTTTGACCGACTCACTTGGGTGACCGACTCACTTGTGGAGTACGTTATACTAATCTGCTATTCTACTAATACCACACCGTGATCTACATTGCTCACTGCGACGTCCTGATCCACTCGATCATACACCCTCTGGCTTGGACCTACCCTAGACCCGGCGAAACCTAACCCTCACACTTCTGGCGAACTGAGTGAGGCGAAATATCGCTGGAACTTGAAAAGACGACGCTTCCCTTCTTAGCTACATCAAAATCAGCCATGTGCCCCAACGCTTAAAGTGAATAGAAGATATAGTTGCCCTCAGGATGGCCTGCAACAGTGACTGACTCTACGCCTTGATCTATTCCGTACTGTAGAAACTCGGAACATTAGTAAAGCTTTCATGCTTCAAGTCAATGGAAGGCTCCTCCGAGATTAGAAAGGTTCCAGGCACAGATGCTCTTTGGATTTAGTAGTTTTGGAATCAGGTAGGCTTGGGGACATGATCACCCGGAGCTCGGGGGCGTGTTAGAGGACACATGGCAATGAGGTGGCTAGCGGTGATAAGATTGCTGACTTTGATGAGCTTGAAATGGCCGAAAGTTGGCCATTTCGCCTCTGGCATCAGCAACCTGAGATGTTGTTGATGAAAGAGCTGTCATTTTGAGTGAATGAGAAGATCAATTTGGAGAGTGACTAGATGCTGAACTTGACATGGTAATTTTATCTTTCAGCATGTACGGACTTGGCTCGCTTCTTATCGCGACTTGAGTGTTATCTATGCTCATCATGTCTTATCATTAATCAATGTTTCTACGATTTGTTACATGAGTCGGGTCAGCTAAAAGAGATTTTGGGGGCAAAGGCTGAAGGGTAGCACTGAGTCATCGACGTCCTCTTGGTCGGAGCTCGACGGGAAAAGGTTCCGTGGAACTGTAAGTAACCACCACCTAGGCCAACTATAGTGAGGCACTTCAAGTCTCTGTCAGATAATAATACTCCTGGTACCCCTAAATCATTATTCTTAACGATTGGCCACGGCCCCCGCAAAAGGAGGGCAGTACGACTTAGTGCAGGTCTGGGCCATGAGTCGACCTCATATTCGTAATACAAGCGACGTGCTAGATCTTTCCATCCTTAGAACTAGACCTGTCTGATAATGGAGTAACTTTGAGTAACGAATGCTATAAGTAATGAGCTGACATTTCGAAACAAATATTTGTCGACTGCTCACAGCCCGCTTTCATAACTACCTACTCAATGGGCACATCTTCATTCACTAGGCATCTTGTGATGCATTTAGTGTTATCAGTCGCATTTCAATGCCTTCTACGCGTTACTTGTCTTTTCTAAGAGACGCTTATGCCGGCGTAGTGGGAGGTAGAGTGTGACCCCTTGATACAAGTTCGATATATCGACCCATCTAATTCACACACCCGTCAAGATCGAGGCATACGGACAGCCTGGAGCCGCCAAACAGGTAATATGTTCATCAAGATTCAAGCTTCCTAGCTGGCATGAGCTGGGAAAGCTTGATCTTAGGCAGCTGTGAAGACATTGGGTTTAAAAATGCTTGAATGTGAAGAAAATTGTGTTATTTTGACTTTGTGATAGCAGCAACTCGCCCTCGATGCAGCGGACAGCCAACTTGGAATTAGGATTGAAAGCATACGGACAGGTAGCACCGATTCCACGCTAAGGCTATTTCACTCAGTTGTGGATGGTGACGATGATCTGTGGAGGACCCCCGACCCCCCTGATATCCCATACTATTCTTCAAATCTTGTGCTGCGGTGTAGGTCCCAAGTTCAATACAGCGAATCAAAAGCATCTAGGCGTGTCTAACTTTCAGTGCACCATGGTCCGTTTGAATCCTCAAGCCTATTCTGACCCTCAGTGTAGGCAATCCATGCTGTTTGAGTTCAAGTTTGACTCATGTGCCAATGCCACAACCAGTGTACGCAAACTTACAGAAGAACCTTAACATCAGATTTCCTGGCTATTAATAGTCGCTTATCCCCTCATACGAAGTTCGGGGACATTTTCAAACACTGGTGGTCTATTACCCCTTTTCGACCTTCATGCAAGAACGATGCGCATATTCGACATTCGAGGCTGGTTTTGTCGCTTCAGGCGACATTGGAACTACCAAAGACTTGATTCACGTCTGGAAAACATCATCGAAATATGTGAAGCGACAGGACCATCGGATAGCGCTTGGGAGACCTACGATTCGACAAGCACCTCAGAATATGAGTCGGAGCACTCTGGTCCAACGGGACACACGCAAAGCCCTGGAAAGAGATTCAACCCCGAGGCGAAGCTGGATAGGATGCCCAGGGAGATTCTCATTATGATCAGCAACCGTCTCACAGATGCATCTCGAATGACGTTCGCCTTGACCTGTCGCCCAATTTACCAAGTTTACTTCGAGTCCGACAGGCATCCTCCACTGGCAACCAGAAAAGACAGAGAAGAGTTTCTGCAGCTTCTCGAAAAGGATATCGCTAATCTCTACTTCTGCCACAGTTGTACTCTCCTGCATTCGTGGAGTACACAATGGGGTATATCCGGGTCATCACAATGGTCCTTCCAACCCTGCCAGGATTGGAATTGCCACCAGATAAGACTGTATGGTCTCGAAGAACTGGAATTTTCTTCAGCTCGGCTATTCATGAATTACCATCTCTATGGACCTGCGCATGGATTGCCTCTCTCAAAGCTAGAAAGGCGATGGAATACTAAAAGCTCAAATGGTGTTCAAATGCAAGTCGTCCGAAGAGGTCGAATCATACACGACGAGCTTTTTGTCCTGGTCACATATATCATAAAAAGCTCTCAGGGAAAGGGAGGAAGCCTGCGTCGATTCATGGAGCAATCCGATATTTCCATTTGCAATCATGTTCATGCGACTGACGACAGTTCCATCTTATACAATTGGAAAGCAGGGAAACTCATACGGCATAGCCTCGACGTGCCCTTGGTTCCATGCGAAACTACCACGGAATCATGCCCCATGTGTCTGACGGACTACTCAGTCAAGATTACAATGCTAGAGCAAGGCAAGGGCTGGACTGTCGCCCTCGATGTCTTCAAGCAGCTAGGTGGCTGCCGGTCCCCATACGATTGGAAATGGAGAAGTGCGAGTGAGATAAGCCTGGTCAACGAGCCGAGGTCTATCAATAATCAGGCGGGGATTGTGAGAAACCCTTGGGCGGCGACTGAGGGCATGAAAAGAACTGAAGCAACGTTTGTGGGCCGGCCGAATAATATGAAATATTTCATTCTCGGCATGAGACGCTGCCCCTGGAATAGCTTTTGCGAACGCGGCCGCCACGACTGCGCAACGTATGGCCTAGCCGACTAGTATTGCATGGTTCTACGGATTAAAGCAGGGGCAGTTTATGAGGTCTGAGCAGAATTTTAGTTAATAACATCATTTATTAAACCAGAATTCTAGCTATAGTTTCTCCGACGTTTGTGCGATGTCAGCATTGTGATTCGATACCAAGCAATAATCGGTGTCCGTGGAGACTAAGATGGGGACTATTTACAGACAAGTAGGAGCGGCGAGTTTAGGAGTCAACGCAGATAGACACTGTCCGAGGTACGTTCTCGAGACTACATATTCTGGATTAGCGACAGCTCACAATTCACAACTAGATCACCATCACTCAAGCATTTGAAACTATTGCGAAGGTCAAAGTGTGTGCTCTGCTAGCTATATTGGGTGATCATCTCAAATGGAGGGAGGGGAAGGTCTCGGAAATAACTAGCAGAGTGTCCACGACGACACTGAAAGGGGTGTTCGTCTTGTCAAGGGACTAGGAGACACTTACAACCATGGAGCTCTAAGCTGACGGCCTCTCTGATGTATGATTCACGATGAGATCGAAGTCACGACAGGAACGGAGACAGCCCTAGGAAACAGCTTTGAAGACAGCGGGCAGCAATTTGACCATGGTACTTCTGGACAGTCACCTCCATTGGAGACGAAAAAGTATCAGAGAAACCTATCAAGGCGCCAAGAAGAAGCCGAGAATCGTTGAGTCCGCCGAGTTCAGGCGACGCTCACCTTGACAGTCGTGCTGCTGCATTGACTGAGATGGAACCTACAAACAAGACCAGGGCTCATAGAGAATTGAGCGCAGGCTGCTATTGATTTAGAAGAAGTAATCACCAAATTTGGGGGTGATTGATTCCAATGTACGGTATACGGCTTTGACGCTAAGTTGCATCAAGTTCTGCCATGTCGTGTGGGTTGATTCCAGCAACTACTGTACCTACCCATTGCAGTGTCGACGGCGCCAGAGACCCATGGTTTTTCCGTACAATGAATATGGAAGGTGGAAGTAAGTGTTCCTTACCTTATGAAAGAGTCACGGTGGTGGAGATTTCATCTGGGAAAGGCATATCGAAGAAGGATCCAAGATGTAGTGCAATTGCGTCAACCTCTTTCCTGTTACGTCAACTCTTTTCTTGTTGGGTTGGCTCCTGCTCTGCGAAAGCAATTTCCGCCCCGAAAAATCCCCTCCTGCCCTAATACATCGCCAATTGTTGCTGCTTACGATGGGGATGGGGACAATGAAGGCAAGAGCCATTCACGAGATGATTCTGCCTACCATGCCAACACGGGCACTCCCCAAATGCTTCCCTCTCTTCTTCTTCTTCTTCTCCTCATATACGACGCCGTCGCCCACGATACGCAAACGCCCACGAAACGCAAACGCCGAAACGCATACGTCGAACACATACGCATACCTCCAACGTCAGCCCAGCCATGGTTGACTTCCTCTGGCCCGGATGGGGCCCTCTCTGCACGATCCTTACGGCCATTGGCCTCCCCTTCGTCATCATCAGCACCGTACTTATGTGCGTGCACCTCTTCTTGCCCTTCGTGCTCCCATCTACTCCCTCATCCGCTGCCGCCGACCGAACCGCCGAACGAACCGCAAACGCCGCCGAACGAATCGCAAACGCCGCCGAACGAACCGTATACGAGCAGCGCAGGTTACGGGAGGATACCAGAAAGGCCGTGTTGCTGTTAAAGGCAATCGTTGCGACCGAGCAAAAGGCGTCAAAGGCCACCCGGATCAGGCATCAAGAGTTACTCATTGCACATTGAGGAACTCAAGATGTCATCCTCGACTTGATGACTGCTCTGCAGTTGGATGGCTTGGAAACTGATCGAGACATTGTGTCTTTGACACGATCTCTTGCCGACCTCTCGATTATCTGATGATCGTCCTGCGCAGAACCCCGGCAACCACGCCCCTTTCGACATCGTCTCCAAAGTCCCGGAGCGCGACAGGGTTCTAGGCAAAATCCCAGTGAATTTCGGCATTTCTCTGATGTAGCCGCTGGCTAGGTTGCTCCATGCTTCTCCACCAACCCTCCGAGGGGAGGTGGCGATCCTTCGGGGTCGCCCCAACGTCCAGCCCGCACCTCAACGTGGTGTTGGGGTCTAGTAACCCTGCTCATGCGGGTGAAGCTAAGACGGGCTGACCATTCGTCTAAGTATCAATCCTGATCCTGGGTTTTGTTCCGGAGCTGACTAAGTCTCAACATTCGACTGCACTGCAGCATGCCACCTGTCCGTGTCAACGTGACCAGTCTCGTGGTGGAAGACTCAGGAGGACGGATCGCTCGCAAAACGTCAGGGTAGCGGGTATGGAAAGTTGGTCTGTCAGATACACAGGATTCTTGGGCAGTCACGCGAGTTGATTCACGAGATAACAGGTTCGGCGTGGATGGTCGACGGTCGTTGATGCGCAGAAACTAGCTGAATGGAATACACCATGCTTCCAACCTGTCTCTTGTGCAATGCGGTCTTAGGCTAAAATACCTCGGTGCAATGGCACGTTTAACCCATGAATGAACCCAAAATTCGTAGCATTCTCGAGGTTAAGTCTTGCCTATGTGTACACGTCCTTCAACCTTAAAGTAGCCTAAAATCCTACTACGGAAGATGTTGACTTTAGCATAAGGGGGGATTGAAGGGGGGATTGCAGGGAGACCTTTGTCCCAAGACATGACTAAGAACTTCTCAACCCATTGAACACAACCTCCGCGCAACGATCCAAATAATCTGCAATGTCCGACTTGGTGTGCCAAGCATCATTATACGCAGCGCTCAGGCACATCTCTCCATTAAATGTGCCGAGAAAGAGCCCAAGTCCATTGCCCAGCTCTTCGCCTGTCACCCAAGGGTTCTGGACATCGAAGGCACCGACTCTCGGGGGAACAATGGCATCTGTGCGCCCCATGCTCGAGATGGAAACGGAGGCCTGCGACTTTGGTGGAGGCACTGGCAGAGGTCGTGGGGATGGAGGAAGCGGTGGCGTGCCTGCAGCCCACATGACGGGTGCAAGGGCATAGTGCTCCTGATCGTTGCGCACGCTGTGGTAGAATTCCTTCATAACTTGGGTAATGGCGAGAAACTCCTCTCTTCGGTTCTGATCATCAGGTGTCTCTCCAGCCGCCGCAAGCGTCATGTCGACGACCAGCGACTGCCCAGACACGGAGTGATACAGCGCAGCGGGGTGTTTGGTAGTATTGTAAGGCTCGGCGCAGCTAGAACGCTCGTTGCGTAAGATATAGTTGATGTATCGAACCCGTTTGTCTTCCGTAGCGCGATCTTGGAGGTCTCGCATGACGAGAGCGGCGGCGGCGTGGAATACGTGGGTTGGCGTTGCGCTGATGGACTTGCAAAAGGCCAGGACCTGGGACGTCTGGTGTTTGCTCAGCGTGAGAGCAGCTCGCTGGTGGCGGCCGGGGAGAGTAGCCCCTTTTCTGAAGGGAAGGCCGATGATCTCGACGTCGGTAGATGCTGCTGCTTCGGCCTTTTCAGCAGCGATATCTTCGATTCGCCGTTGCTGAGCCTCTGAAAGCTGCGGCGGGACATTGGCGGCGATGCGATACGAAGGGCTCAGGTTGGCTGCTTCGGAACCATCGAGCACTGGGATCTGGTAGCCATCACCTTCGTCGTAGGCCTTGGAGGCCTGGGCAATCAGATTGCTGAGCAGTATCAGGGTACCAACGCCATCGACAATATCATGAGGCGAACGGAGGACAAGGTCGCGGCGAATAACACGACTACCTGGTTCTTTGGGGGCAACGTGGATGTTGAAGAGCGTGGGCAGCTTTGGGGCGGGAGGATCTGAGTTTGCCCACTCCTCGCCAGTTTGGCCCGTCGCAACAGATACCAGCGTCTTTTCAAGCCAAGACTGCGTGTCGGCTTCATCCCGAGACTGGCGATACGTCTTGGTCCATTCCTGGGTTTCGACGTTCTGCGTCACCTGCGCCGCGATGGTGGGATGATCACGTCGCATAGCCGACCAGGCTTTGCGGAGTGCCTGGTCAACAAGTGACTCAGCCTCTTCGAGAGACTTATTGAGGGGCACATGGACATTCAAAGACACATGTCCCGTGATGCCAAAGAACATGCGGCCGCTTCCCTCGTAGAGCACCACCATCGAGGCGTAGAACTGCTCGATTTCATCGACATTGCGCTGCCAAAGACCGGGGGCAGTCTGACGCCACACGAGATTGGGATATTCAGATGACATTTTACAACAAGTAAAGAGTAACAGTGAATGAGGGGGCCAGAATTCTCTCATACACTGGCTGTTCGACTGGTTTATATAGATGGACCTCCAAGTCTAGCACGTCTCTGATTGGTGGGAGGATACCCGAGGATTAGCCATGACGGGACGATATTCCGGCATGGTGTGGTGAAGTTGGCGAAGCCTTGGTTGGCTGGAGTTGTGTCGAGTGACAGAAATGACTTGATCAAGTGATTGAGGTGGAGTAAAATCAGACTTGCTAGAGAAGATAAAGCATCTAAGGACGATACCTAGTGCGAGTAGACGATGTGCATCTTGGTGGCGACAACTGAGGGCTAGCGTGGATGCCAACTGCCTGAAAGACATCATTTCTGGCGATTCCCAAAACTAGCGGGTAAGGTGCAGATGTGAATGAGGATGGACATAAGAGAGGGTTGGAATGCAGGGAGTCAATTCATCATAAAAATGAAATATATAGACCTCAGATATATATGGAAAAATTGAAGTGGAATTTTTTAATAGAAATTCCGCGAACGCACCTAAATCTGGCTCTGAGGACAAATCTCAGAAGACCCCCTTCTGCCAAAAATCACATCTCGCATGATTAGTGGCGCCTTGGGCAATACTAACCCCATCGATTCCAAAGACAGCCAAATTTTCCTGATCGCCGTATAGAGGGAAACTTGGTAAGTCTTCTGCCCCTTCACCATTTGGAGTTCCTGTCATGGCGAAGTTCGTCAAGTAACGCTGCATCGCAATGGCGAGTTCCGGCAACACTGCCGGGTCATCGCCCTTAAAGAACGTCCATGCAAGGTCCTGGCCATGTAACCCCGGTGGGTATTCGAATCTGTAACCATAGGTTTTATTGTGGAATGCAGCCGCGAGAAAACGCGTGTTGCATGTGAAGACCATGTCGTCAATCAGAATCCTTGTGCGCTCGGCTTGCGTGGTGTAGCCATAGGTTCCATCTAGGATGTTGGGGTATAGTTCCGACAGGACGAAATCTCGTGCCGAATCCGACATGGGATAGCTAACCTGAAGGAAAGACGAGAGCTCCTCGTTTGTGCGTATAGTAGGGATGAACATCCCGGATTCATTCTTGTTATATCCCGTCATAATCTTGCCGTGTTAGTTTTGTCTGGTTTATATATACTCGTCAGAAAATACTAGCATCCCCTTGTACTTACCTTGACGTCATGATGAAATTGGCCGTTTAAGAGAAGAACCCCGGCAAGAGCTGGTACAAACAACCGATCGACTAACGGACCGTACGTGAAGAGACCATAACCACTGCCGAAAACTGCCGCCTGGTTGATCTGCATCAACGCTGACGAGTTCAACTTACGGAGTTGTTGCACCGTCGTAACTTCGGCAGCAGTTATCCGCGAAGCCTCCGCGATAGTGGTCTGCCAAATTTCCGATGTATTTGCAGTGATGAAAACCGCGGGGCTCTGAGAAATCGCCGCGGCGAAGGGTGCTTTTCCTCTCCCGCCAAAGGCAGTAACTTGATGCAACACGCTGCCACCGCCTGCAGATTCTCCGATGATGGTGACGCGATTTCTGTCGCCGCCGAAAAGATGGACGTACTTCCGAACCCATTCAAGCGCCAGCCTCTGATCCCAGAATGCAGCATTGCCAATCATGTCGGCCCCGTCGTTGTAAAGAAAACCGAACATACCCAGTCTGTAGTTTATAGAGATAAAGATGATTCCTTCTTGCTCATCGAACTGAGAACGAGCTAGTAAACCTGCGGGAGAGTCGAACGGCGCTTGGTCCTTGAATCCTGTGCACCTGTCAGCCATTCTATTGCCTCCATGCAATGTGTACTCTGACTCACCAATATCGTAGCCACCTCCGTGGATCCAGACCATTACGGCAGCTTATCCATATCGCAGTCAGTTACAGAAGCATGCCAGACAAGATTGAGATTTTACTCACAACCGAAGCCCTTTTCGCCTTTTCGTGCAAGTATAGCCGAGGGAACGTGGACGTCGAGGAATAGGCAATCCTCATTCATGCGCTGGTCACTCATAAGGATACCCACCATCGTTTCTACCGGTATCCCCGCCGCTTCTGCTCTGGGCTGTAGCAGCCAGCGGGGGTAGGCTTGGGGACAGATTCGTTGCACTCCACCATCATCCAGGGTTCTGTTGATTGTTCGGGGTGCGATTGGTGGGCTCCATCTCAGGGCTCCAACAGGTGGCTCGCCATACCGAATATTCTTGAAACTGTAGTATTCATTCGAAGCCTGGGAGCATGTGTTACTTGACGATTCCACAGCCATGGGAATTTCATCCAATGAAGAAAGACTAAATCATGCAGAACAGCCAAAGGCATGCTATGTCGAGAAGCAGAGGTAAACTCACATTAAAAACGCCTTTATGAACCGAATATCCAAGATCAACGGTGATTTCTGTATCACTCGAACGGCAGTTGACGAAAGCAGCAGGACCTTGCACCACAAGCCACGCAAATATGGCCCCGTAGTATGGAATCTTCATCGTTGTTGGAGAAATGCAACGGCGAGTGTTTGCATGAACAGAATTGTTCGTGTCTACCAGGGACTGATAATATATACATACGTAAATATAGATATATACGACGTAGTGTATAAGGGGGGACGACTTGGCTTTGCATTGTGAGGGTCTTCATTAATCTCTACCTAGGGATACAACTTCGGTAAGTGAACACGGCACTTCTATGCCATGTGAAATCGCATCTCGGGAGCGATCGTCCCCTAGAGCCAAAGAGTAGCATGTTAAGAGGGTGGGAAATAGGAGTCATTCGGGGGAAGCTAAGCCCTGCCTGGGGTAGGACGTTACATTTAAATATCTGTCTAGTCTCCGGACCCTCACAAACTTGCCTTGGTACTCCGTACTTCCAGTCAAAGTGGAAATCAAGCCGAAACCGAGTCCGAAACCGAGATAAGTCCATCCCATGACCATACGCCTCGTTGGAACCTCTTGAATGCTGGGGCTGCGACTGGAAGCACGGGACAATGTGGTAATTACATATGATTGAGCTCCCTACTAGGAAAAGATCGGCTACCTCCGCTGTTGCCCTAAAAATGAAGCTTAAATCGCGATGCGGGGTAGAACCAGCCCACATTCACAATCGGTTATGGGAGCCCAGCGACTTGCCCTGAAAGGAAGCTTCCAAACCTATGCTTGGTCCCAGGTCTATACTGATCCACGTCTATACTGTCCTAGGGCCATAGCTGTCCCTCCCAGACGCATTAGCGCATGTATAGGATGGGCCAAGGTGCCGCTCTCAGCAATGTGCCCCAAGAGGTCCTGGAGCGCATTCTCACGTCTTTGGCGCTGGCCGACTTGAAAAGCCTCCGCCTCGTGAGCAAACGTATGGGCTTCTCGGCGGTTCGGAAGTGCTTTGCGCGCCACACGACAACTTTGACTTCTTCCGGCCTCTCGGCCACAGAAGCCCTGATGAGGCATACCGAGCTGGGCAATCTCGTCCGCCATATACGGATAACGGCCGAATGCTTTGCCATTGACTCTGCGCGGCAGACATTGAAGTATGGACAGTACTGCCCGGAGGAGACGGTAGTCACAAATGGTTGTGGTGACACGTTTACTGTGCAGGTGCCCTCCCCGAAGAAAAAGGGGACCGATGAACAATTGGCGCACACGAAGAGATGCCTAGAGTGGATGGAGTCGCAGGTGGAGGCTGAGGATATGCATGAAACGACTATTCTTAGCTCAGAGGAACCATCCGTGGATCGTCTTGCTGCGATCCTTAGATGGGGCGGGCGGGGTTCTTTGATGACACTGGAACTGGATGCCAGATTTATCGAGGGTCCAAATCAGTACTCCAAACCGGTTTCCCGTCACATCGTAGACTCGGATCGACAGCAGCTGTGGGCCTGCGCCTCGCAGGTATACCGCCTGTCGATGACAGCACTAGCTCGCAGTGGCGCGACTATACCAGACTTGCGTATTTACAGCAACACCACCGGCTGCAGCGTTTCGTCGTACGATGTCACGGTAGGCTTGCCTGCGCTTTTGGATGCCGGACTGGCGAATTATTGCGCCGCCGTCAAGAAACTGGAATTGAGCTTCTCTACCAGAGTTGACCACGGATGGGAACTGCTTGGTATGGTTTACGGGGATGGTGTTGTGGCAAGAGAGAAGAGAAGGCAGAGACGACACTGGGACCAGAACCGAGACGAGGTGCAATGGTTTGAGGCGGATGGCGTGGCCGAATCTGACGACTCGGATCCGATTGACTTTGACGCGGATGGCAGCGACTACGACTCGGATGAAGAAACAGACGCCATGATTAGAGACGACTGGGGTTCAGGCATCCAAGGTCGATACGGAGACAACATGCCCCAAGCGCTCTGTCAAGATAATTTCACTGGCATCGCCCAGATGCTTGGGCACATGCCTAACCTCGAGTCGCTGGACTTGCACATGTTTCAGACACTCGAATATGAAGCCTACGACGGCGCGTCCAGGCTCTTCTTTTACACGCGCGTGTTCAAGGCCATCGTCGACCAAGGTTTGCAGTTTCGCCAGTTGAGATATTTGGCCTTCCGGGGCATTTGCGTCAACGTCAACGACCTCACCACTTTCATAACACGCCATCCACAAATTGAGAATCTCGAGCTGCACAATGTTATGCTGTCTGATCGGGTTCTTGACCACCAGACTTGGAAGAAAGTCCTGACGGGGATCTGCCACAGAACCATTTCAGGCGGCGGCTCGTTGGCCAGAATCTTTTGCTCGGACCTCGCGATAGTGTCTCGCACAGCCCGAGGGACTCATCGCTTGGAAAGCCTTCTACGAGATGGGGAGGAGCTAAAACAGGAGTGGATTGATCGTTGGTGGTGCGGCAATCCTCGTGGGAGCGCTGGACCAGTGCTGTACACGCGGGAGCTGCTCAAGGACGATATAGCGCGAGCTGATCCTTTTGGGTGCATACGAGCAGGATTCCATGATGGGACAAATATGGGAGTGGGAACAATGCCCGCACGCTATCCCGTTAATGAGTTGCGGGTTCTTCGTGAGGAAAGATATGGGACTACGTACGGATGATGAGGTCCGAGTAATGTGGGCATGGCACAAGTCTCTCATAGTCGAAAAGCGATTGATGTTCACGCTGAGAATACGGGAGAGCTTGCCCAACGGTTTTCCCCATGGTCTGTGGGGAAGAAGGCATACGTAGATGATCAAGATGTGAGGGGGGATCGAGTCGTGACGAAGATGAAATGAGTAGCCTTTGTAAAATTCCAGTAATTTAGGCAACATATCCACTATTACTTGGACATAATTGAGGCATCAGACCATCGGGCTCGAACCATCAGCACCCGTAGCAACGGTTCCTCCACGATAACCCGAAGCAGACGCTGTCACCAATTAACGTGCCGGTACAACATAAGCCATGCCCTCGGGCTTCGCAATAAAGCATCTCGGTCATTATCCCGACGCCGAACGATTCTGTGGGTACGCCCACAACTCCAGACAGCGTGATCCAATGGCATATTTGCATGTTCTCCACTTCATATTCCCCACGACCTGACCATCCTTCTGGCGTGTGGGGGTGGAGAGAGAGGAGAACTTCCGGGTATTAAAGACCAGATGCTATAAAGACCTCCAGACTGGCTATTTTTATTCATCCCGTATTCTTCAAAACGGTTCTTCAGACGGACACAAAAGCAGCCATGTTTGAGGAGAAGTTTGTCGAATTTTCTCCCGCTGATGCTGGTGTGGCAACGGATCTTGTTGGCGCCACTATCGTGGTTGATGAGCTCGATTATGCCGGCGTCAAGATTGCAGCCCGCAACCTGTCACAAGACTTTGCTCGAGTCACAAAGCATGACGCCAGCCCCGTCATCATAGATGATGGCAGTGAAGCCGCTAGCACTTCCAAAGTCGCCATCATCGTTGGCTGCGTAGAGTCCAGTCCTTTGCTCCAGCGGCTTGAGAAGGAAGCCAAGGCCGATTTTAGCGCTGTTCGTGGGAAATGGGAGTCGTTTACGACCGCGCTCATCGATGGCCCTTTTGGGTCCTACGAAAAGGCTCTCGTCATTGCTGGCAGTGACAAGAGAGGCGCCATTTTTGGCATTTACAGTCTGTCGGAGCAAATTGGAGTATCTCCGTAAGACCAAGCCCCATCCCATCAACCATCACCATACTCACGATGATCCAGTTGGTACTGGTGGGCAGATGTGCCGCCAAAGTTCCACCCTGCCATCTATGCCAGCCCCAAGACGACGGTTCATGGAGAACCGAGCGTCAAGTATCGCGGAATATTCCTCAACGACGAGGCTCCAGCCATGACGGGTTGGGTGTTGGAGAAGTTTGGCAAGTATAATTCCGAGTTTTACAAGAAAGTGTTTGAACTCCTGCTGCGGCTAAAGGTAGGCCCCCGTCATAATACGCCACATCGTCTTGATCATCAACTAAGAAAACAAAACAGGCAAATTTCATGTGGCCTGCCATGTGGCCAGGCTACCCAAACCCAGGCGCCAACTTCTTCGTCGACGACCCGGAGAACCAGCGCGTAGCAGACGAATACGGCATCGTCATGTCGACGTCGCACCATGAGCCGATGCAGCGCCTGACAAACGAGTGGTTCCTCGAAAACGAAGACGGCAGCTGGAACTGGGAGAACAACCGCGAGAAAATGACCGAGTTCTTCCACGAAGGCGCGCGAAGGGCCAAGGGCTGCGAGTCGTACTTTACCATTGGCATGAGGGGTGAGTATGATCGGGCTATCAAGGGGTCTGATCCCGCAGCTATTATCAGCGATGTCATCGGTGCTCAGCGGAAGGTCATCGGTGATGTGTACGGGAGCGAGGACAAGATTCCACGTGAGTCTTTCAGGTCAAACATCATTGTGGAGGAAGTTTCTGACCCTGCTTGCAACAGAGCTTTTCGCCATGTACCGAGACATCGAGCAGTTGTACGACACGGGCCGAATAAAGATCCCAGACGATGTCACCTTGCTATTCCAAGACGACAACAACGGCACGATTCGACGGCTGCCCACCAAACAGGAGGCGGCTAGGAAAGGTGGTTCTGGTGTATGTTCGCCAATCCGTGTCATCACTACTTGATCACTGACAGGTTTCCAGCTCTACTACCACTTCGAATACGTCGGCTTACCTCGAAGCTACAAGTGGACAAACAGCGTGGCTCTTGTATGGTTGAGCAGCATTATACCGAATGAATACTCTTCACTAACACAATCTAGGGCAGAGCATGGCATCAACTTCGACACGCGTATAATTCCAACGTAAGGCAAATCTGGCTCTTCAACGTAGGCGACTTGAAGCCCCTTGAAACACCAATCTCGTGGGCCATGAGTCTCGCGTGGAACATTGACAAATTCACACCCGAGGGCCTCCGAGATGTCCTTGTTGAGTCAGCTGAGCGAGACTTTGGTCCCGAACTCAGCGATCAGATTGGCGGCATCTACCATGAATACAACCGCTTAGTCTCTATGCGCAAGCACGAGCTTGTCGAGCCAGACACATTCTCCCTTCTCAATTACAACGAAGCGGAACGCGTTCTCGACCAGTGGGCTAAACTCCTCGCCACAGCCGAGTCAGTGTACGAGAAACTCACTGAGGAGCAAAAGCCCGCGGGCTACCAGCTCATCCTGCATCCCGTCAAGTCGACCCGTGTCTTCATCGCGTTGCGACTGATGCAGGCGCGCAACAAGCTATACACGCTCCAGAGGCGCAACACGGCAAATGTGACGGCTCAGCGCGCTCTCGATCTGTTTGATGCCGATTTCGATATCCAGTCGGAGTTTCACGCGCTCTTGGGGGGCAAGTGGAATTACATGATGATGCAGCCGCACCTTGGCTACGGAGATACATGGCACGCTCCCTCTCGTGATATGATCACAGGTCTAGGTTATGTGCAGCACCGTCAGAACTCTAATATGATTGTGGGCCAGATGGGCGTCTCCATCGAAGGCCATGCGGGTGTTCGACCAGGCCGCATCAACGAGGAATCCGAGAGGACGCATCCAAGTCGTCGTGACCTTGTGCCGGGCTTGACACTCGGTGCCATGACGAGATACGGACCAGCTACTAGATGGTTCGATATCTGGACCCGCGGAACCCCAACGATTCACTGGACCGCGTCTGTTCCGTATGCTTGGCTGCGGCTCTCGAGCTATTCAGGCTTCTTGGTGCCGGGACGAGACGACGCGAGGGTTGACATCTCTGTCGACTGGGACCAGGTGCCTCACGACTTTGAGCAAGAGGTTCTTGTCGATGTGCGATCTGCCATTGGGGACTTTGAGCAAGTGCATCTGCCCATCAGTGGGCGTCGCGTGCCGGATACCTTTCGTGAAGGATTCGTCGAGGGAGCCGGTTATGTTTCCATTCCCGCAACGTCTGCCGTTCCTACGCCAGATTACATCGCGATGCCCGATACTGGCAGATCCAAGGACGGCTCTGCCGGGCTAGACATCACCCGTAACGTGACGTCGACGGACCACTTCCTAGAATACCCATTCTACCAATTCTCCAACGCAACGACCGCCAAGATCACGCTCGAATTCGGCATCACGCTAAGCACGTCGATTGAAGACACGACATCCTACGAGCTACAGCTCAACGATGGCCCCGTTGAGCGCCGCAACATCGAAGAGTTCACAGATGAGAGCAATCGGTATGGCCTGAAGTTGGGAGTGCCGCGCGCTGCGGGTTGGATGAAGGCGGCGAGCGACCAGGTCTGGAGGCTGGAACATGACCTGGTTGGCTTGAAGCCGGGGCAGCATGTTGTCAAGATTAGACTATGCCACGCGAATATCTTGCTGGAAAAGGTGGTTGTGGATTTTGGGGGCGTTAAAGAAAGCTACCTTGGTCCTCCGCCTAGCTTTAAGCTAGAGAAGTGATAACAACAAGTTTCCTGTCCATTCTACTAATACGCTCCCTTTCTTGTTAGCCCATTCCTCGGGGTCTTTGTTCAGTCTTTTTGTCCGGTTTTCCATCCGCATTCTTCTTCCGTGGGGCATCATTTAATGGGGCATTAACGAACTCAGGCCAATAACATACTGTTACTGACAAGCCAATGACATCTCCGTCAGGATGCCATGACGTGAACCCCGCATCAACATGAGGGGAGCATCTCGCACTAATTAATACACCGCTTTTCCCCGAAGCCCGAACACCTCCAGATACTGCGAAATGACCCCTTCACCACTCGTTCCGGATGCCATGCCAGACACGGACATGCCCTCATGCCATGGATGTCGGAGGAGGAAGCTTAAGTGCTCCAGAGAGCAGCCTTCGTGCGCCAATTGCCAGCGACAGGGTGAGCTTACTCCGAATAGATGTCCCCATTAGCCCTCAGAGCTAACATGAACAGACTCTCTATGTGTCTACGATGCAAAGAAGAATAAGCCAGGCGTAAAGACTGGCGCCGTCGAGGGTCTGAGTAAGCGTGTAGGTGGGTTATATCTGCTCAACCCACCATTCGGGGGAAGTCACTAAGCAACTCTTCGCCATCCTCAGAGGCTCTTGAGCAGGCATTTCACGATCGAAATCTGCAAGACGATGTTCTCAACAATGGTGTGTCGACGAATATCGGCCATCTTACAGGTGCTCTCAGTACGCTGGCATCGGAGATTCAGAGGATTACTTCGAGATTCGACAGATTGGACCAACCAGCATCCCAAAGTATCGCTCCCACCTCCACACAAACCGGTGAACATGACTCACTAGGACATGCCAACCCTGAGCCTACCCACAACAGAAAAAGGAAGAGGACAGCGACTGAGCAACAAGAGTCTCCTGCTGCCCAATGTGTCTGTTGTCCG
Organism: Dactylonectria torresensis; assembly: GCA_011426275.1. Taxonomy (NCBI): domain Eukaryota; kingdom Fungi; phylum Ascomycota; class Sordariomycetes; order Hypocreales; family Nectriaceae; genus Dactylonectria; species Dactylonectria torresensis. Next base: position 126,455 of record VYKG01000099.1, on the reverse strand, counting down.
GGGAAGCGAAGCCGCCCCGAACTACCCACTAGTCTCGTTGAGGAGGCCGTTCAGATATACTTTGCGAGGATATTCTACTGGATCCCAATGATACACACTGCTCGTTTCGAGAACGAGGTGAAACACTCTTCGGGGAGGAAAAGACTCGCGGTCATTCTTGACGCAATGCTCGTAGCCACATTACGATTCGTAGACCGGCACAAGTACCAACTCTCTACTGAAGACGTGAAGCGTCTCACTGAGGAAAAGCGAGATTCTGTCATTCTTTCCGCAATGAACTCAATGTCTGTAGAAAGCTTACAGGCCCTCGTTATTCTAACGTTTACAACAGTGAGTAGTGCCCAAGAGATTTGTTCGGGCGACTACGGGTCATTTTTTGTTCATGCCCTATGGAGTTTGCTAACTCTTGATTAACAGATTGGTGACGGAGATTCAACGAAAGCGTGGCCGTTAATTGCATCAATGACGAGAACTGCGGAGTATTTGCAGTTGGCCGTTGAAGATGACGATCGCAAGCGTCGCTTTTCCAAGCCGTTGAAAACACTTCCGTTACCCAGGGATTGGGTGGAGGAAGAAGGGCGAAGAAGGGTGTTTTGGAACATATTCAATTTTGACAGGCAAGTCATGATCACGACTCGGTTCCTCAGTTCACTAACAGGGACCGCAGATATTGTTCTATGACAACGGGGTAAGCTTTTCTCGTCGCTCTTACAGGAAGCCCGGTGTAGTAATTTGTTGAATCATTGTCAGATGGAATCTCAGCCTTACTTCCCACGACATCAACCGCAGGCTACCAGCATATGGGTCCTATTGGTATGCGGGTACCCCTGCAGTATTGCCGTACTTTAAGACGTGGAGTCGTTCGGTATGAGCCATTCGCAGTTCGAGGAAATCTCTCCCCCTAACTCACGTACAAACATCGCAGTCATGGTCTGGGAGCACTGCTATCACGGATCCCGTTATATCTCAAGTGCAGGGTGGAGGCTCAAACCCGTCTGGTACACCATCAAGCACTTCCTCCCTCGGTGGATTTTCGTACGCTGTCCAGGCAACCGAGTACTTGAATTACATTGCCACGTGCTTTCTCCATCAAGACATCAACTTCAACGAACAGCAGGAAGTAACGGACTGGCTAACGCGGTTCAAAGAGTTGGATCTTCATCTAGTCCAGTACGTTGGCGCTTGTTCCCTACTCCCTTTCTCGCAAATAAGCCTGCTAATGGCCAATGCAGTTGGAAAATGTTTCTTCCCAAGAAATGGAGAGACCCGAACTGTGCACCTGATACATCGTCCGGTCCGCACGATCTAGACCACAGTATGACTCTGGCTCACGTTACACACAACACGTCCATGATTCTCCTCCACCATCGAATAGCGTACCCACCACCCGAATGGCCCCAGTTTGTCCCGTTGCCGAGTGCTTGCAGTGCTGCAACCTGTCGCCTGGCTGCAAGTAAAAATAGCAGCATAACCGAAACATGGCTTCGTGTTTGTCCTGAGAAGATTGTTGTGCCACCTCAGGTGGCATTTTGCACATTCCTCAGCGCTCGATTACTTCTAGGTAAATCGTAAATTCCATGTCCAGGAACCTCAGCTACTAATCTAAATGAAGTTCACTCTCGGTATCACGGCGAAGATTTGCTTCCCGAGTTTTGGGTCCTTGTGCAGAATCTCGAGCACATGGCTATGCGCTGGTCTGGTCTTTCACGTTATGGCCGACGACTTTGTTCCAACCTTGCAGGCAAATACGCAGTTCATCTCAGAAAACTTCATTGTAGGTTCAAGGAAGATGCCAGCTTCACTATACAAGTACTCGATTATTCTGAGAACATGCCATCACAAGATGAAGAGGATCCATCTGAAAATGCCGAGCTTCGCCTTGAAATAGCGGAACTGGTCAACGATGAGTATGGTTCTGAGAGCAGTTTAAATGTGGCCCACGACCAAACTCAAGTCCAGCCTCAACAGCCAGGGTCCGCTCCCGAAGCTTCTAGCAGGAATACCTCGGATGTTGTTGAACATGGCCGGTCTGACCCGCCTCTGCAACAAGGAGGCTCATGGTCCGGCCAGACTCAGAATCGAACCTGGGCACCAAATTCAGCATTTGCGACATCTGAGTCTAGGCATCCGGGCGCGATGCAAGAAATCCCACAGGACCTCTTAGCGATCTCGCAGACTCTTATGGGTGAAGGATTCGCCGAGATGGACCGCATTATTACTTTGGACGATTCGTTCTTTGAAACAGCTGCTCTAGCAACAGACATATCCATGTTGCCATCTAACTGGGATTCGAATGAGATGGCCAATGGACCTCACTGACCAGCACGCGCAAGAAAGGAACGCGCATGAAAAAAGACTGGGGCGAGGGCTATACTGCGATGAATGTAATATAGAAAAGCAAATATATTTTTCGGAGGCATGATACTTTTGAAGTTGAAGCAAATATCTACAAACAGCCATTCTAACACAAATCACATCGGTCATGAGTAATGCCACCAACAGCTTCTTCCGCCCGTTTCTTGTCCACCATATTACGCGCAAATGACCAATATGACTCTGTTGAAGACTGTCCGCTCGTCCATGCACCGAGCAACAACCTTTGATGAATCATCGTATCCATCAATCCACCAATACCGCCATTCATCTGTGCGTCGCTTTTCTGGTCGACGAACCAAGGTTGTTCAGGGTATATCCTCTCACGTCGCTCGTCGTCGTCTTTGCGGCGGGTGAGTCTGCAGTCGGGATCTTGGCCAAGCCCAACTTGCTTCAACGTCTTTGAACTTCCACAGTTGTCTCTGATGATGGCCTCTGCCAGTTCGACAAGCTGTTCTTCTGTTTCAATCTCCCAATCGCCATCTTCGTGGTGTCCCTCGCATTCGAGACCATGTTTGCAGAGTCGCCAAGTCGTTGCTGTCTTCTGGTGAAAGACGTGAAAGGCGCGCAGGGCAAGATTCCAGACATAAATACTAGCACCGAGACATGTAAACTTTAGTCGGCGATTCAGCGCTCCAGCCTTCCTTGCCTTGCAGTCAGAACATAAGCCAGTCGTTTTGGGGAATGGGACATAAGCAGCCGCGATGTCCACGGAGGCAAGGTAAGAATGAGCCTTTGGCCTGTCGAGATACCCAAATACGGACATGCGAAGCTCTGGGGGAACACCTGCCACGGCCAATCCTTGCTTCGCAAGTCGATGGCTCTTGTTGGCTAGGATCGGCGCGATGATGGAGCGCGCGTCCATGATGAACTGCCTGGATCGACAAAGTATTTCCAGCGTGCGCCAAGACTTCTCCTCATTTTGATCCACATCAATCGTGTGAAAGAACAACAAGTTGCGCATCGGGCCCTCGTTTTCGACATGCTTGAAAAGGACCTTGTTCGGATCCGACATGGCAGGGTCGAGATCATTGATATCATCCGGAACAGGGACCCAATTTGCCTTTTTAGTCCTCTTCGAAACCATGTAGGTTTGTTTCTTGATGCCGCCGAGAGCCGCGAGCTCTTCTGGAGTCAACGCCTGAATAAGTTCGCGGCTTCGGACCATCTCTTGCTCTGCATCGGACGACTCATCGTATGACTCGGATCGCACGGTGTAGCTTCCAAACGCCCAACGAAAATCTTCGCTGTTATTGCTTGCGGCCCAGATCTTCCTCAGCGGTTCCAGCAGAGCCTCGTCCACGTCGGCACAGAGCTCGTACAAGGGAACAGTCGTAACTCGGGCTTTGCTCTTGATGAAGGATTTGTTGAGGGCATACTCGCTCAAGATGGCTTGCATGAGATAGATTACCATGCGCGCACTGAGAAAATCTCCAGACGGTAGCCCGGACAGTGCTCTGATGGGGTCGAAGAAGCTGCGATATGCGTCGAGAATCGGCTTGTTTGGTGTGCGCGGATGGCCTCGATGATCAGCGATGCGGACCATGGAGGCATGCAGTTCAACCAAGACGTCTTTCATAGCGGCGGATGCATTGCCTTCGGTTTCATTGTTGATGTTTGAAACCAGCTGCTCAATTTTGGTTGTAACGGCTCGGTTTGCTTCCGCAATTTCGGTGAGGAACTTCTTATGAGCTGATGCCATGGCTTCAATCCTTACCCGGCTGATTCTAGCTGATGATGGAGAATGATTAATTGGGTTGGAATAAAAAACCGTGGCAGCTTGTGTGGGTTGACTTCAAATTTTCTGGGCCGCTCTCCCATCTCCCGTACAAACTCGTGATATAAGTAGTCCGTGATGTCGCACGATAAGGGGCTGCGGTGCCTAGAATTCGTGGATCATCGTTCGTCCGCTGCGAAAATATCGCTTAACAAATTAAATCGAGCATTTCTTGCAGCGAGATACGCAAATGCTCCAATAGGCACCAGTGACGCTACTTCTAGGGTGGAGTTTAGCGAATCCTTCCACCTGAGCTTCATATCAGGTATATGGGGTTTATCGCCGTTAATGCCAAGTGTTGCCCCATACCAGAAAAGGCCAAAACATGGTGAGCAAACTTTGGTATTATCTTATTTCATAACATATCTCATTAGTCACACCCATTTAGTTTTATTTTGAAGTTCCTTTGGTTCCGTTGCGAAATAGTTGTGGCTACTCCACCATCTTGAGGTCCAGGGTAGCTCAACCCAACTATTAGGTTCACCCTCACTTCTGTGAGGTAACAAATGATACACAGCCATAGTGGAAACAACCTATTTAATAATCATAGTACACCGGAGGTTTTGAATGTTTGAGACATAATAATAGACGAATGACGAGTTATTTCAGTGTTCGGGAGATATCCAGAGTTGAATCAAGATTTTTAGTTCTTACCGCAACACTATACTAGCTACGTTCAGGAAACTCCCAATTTTCGACACCGTTGAAAAACAAGAAAATACGTCTAGTCATCGCTTATCTTCTCCGGTTCCGGCTTACGGGCATATACGTATCGTAGATTCAGGTATGCATGATAGCGCTTGTTCTTCAGAGCCTTTCGCCCATTCATGAGGCAAACTTGGTACTCGTCTGTCGGCCACTGCACAACCTCATGCCAGAGGAATAGGGTATAGCCTACAGGTGCTTGTTAGTTTTCGACTAGTGGTTGGCTGTCTTGAACCGCACGGTATGACTCGAGGAAATATTGCCATTACCTTCAATGTCATTATACAACGTCTCCCGAAGGAACTCGCCAACTTCCGCGAGTCTTGCATCCTTGGTCCAGCCACCCACAGGAACCTGGCCAATGTTAAACCACTGATAATCTCAACAAACGTTTTGTATCGTACCTTGTAGTCCACTTGCTCAATGTCGACGAATCCAGCGGCACGAGCTGCTTCCAACTGCAAGCCGTCCTCGACAACGCTGAAACTGCGGCCCATCTTGGCACCGCCTTCTTGGACCAGCTTGTTCAAGGTCTGAATTGCAACGTCACAATCAACGGTCCCGTCTTCACATTGAAACGCGGGATCAATTTCGCAGGATTGGATGTAACCGCCAGGCTTGCAGGTACGAAATGCTTGCTCGAACAGCGCGTTCCAGTCTGCAATAGCGCCAAAGAGATAGCGCATGTGGACAAAGTCAATGGAGTTCTCAGGCCATGTCCAGGGCTGTGTTGCATCCTCAATCTCAAACTTGACGTTTGGTGGGACCCAGGTTGGTTGAATTGGTGACAAGTCTGTGCCAATGACCTGGGCACCTGGGAACTCATCGGCAAAATCGCTAGTAGATAGTTAGTCGAGTACTCATACCAGTTTGTCTTGGCCCTACATTGCCCAGATGCCAGTTCCTGTACCAATATCGAGTACTTTCTGTAGAGTGTTACGCAATGCTGACAGAAAAGGGGCATGGTAAACTAACCTCAATGTTCGGCTTCAGAGGTGGAAGGTAGAGTTTTCCCTTCAGAAGGAGCGTGAGGTAGTGATGACTGCCGAGACGTTATTACTTAGCCGGCTGTAGGCAGGTATGGCCATACGTAATGTCTACAGAGTCATTCTGCTGGTCGTCGTTTGGTGCAAAGTACTGGGTCGCAAACTTGTCGCTGTGATAGGTGCGGCCTTGGGCTTCCCGGTACTGAAGAATGCTGGAGCTGATTGAGGCCGTTGAGCTCGAACTGTCAAATGTCAGTATCATGACCTGAGATCAACATGTGAGTTACTTGCACATCATTGCCAATCGCAGAGTCATCATCTTGATCAGTGTCTTCCTCCTCAGGCTAAAACGGCAGATTTTAGCCACGCATAAACTGGCACATGGATAGTAGAGAGAATAAATACCTGCGCCTCGAGGGGTTCCAATGCTCTTTCCGGGGAGACAGGAACCTGATCTAGTCCTTGAGTAACCCCTCCCGTAAAAGTCGCTGGCGGAGTTGAGGGAGCTCCCATTTTGAGAGCGGATCACTGATGTGTGAGAGGTGAGGACAGATTCCGGATATATGGGACACCGGGTCATTTTAAGATGTTGTCTTCCCCTCAGGGGCAATCGGTGTTGTCAGACCACTGTGGAGATGTGAGCGAGCGGGCACGTATGAGAATCGTTCTTTCAGACTTACCCTGTCCATTGCAGAGAGAAAAGAGGAATTTGTGTTGGTTGTGCGTGTTGGTTGTGCCTGGCTTTGCTGTCGTACTCTCTGCAGCCGGGGGAGGCTTCGAGGTTCCGATTGGTTCATATATCCCTGCTATGCGCTGTTGTCACGCTGTCTTCGGGTCTTCGGGTATTTTAGAAAGTTAGGCGGCTGATTCTCAATGGCCTAGTGGGTTTGTGGACTGTGAATCAAAAGTGTCGGTCCTGCAGGCGCCTTGCTGTGTGAAATAAACGGAGAAGGCTATGTGTTGTGTGTTGGAGTCATCGATCTACACAGACCTTCAAGCACATGTAAGAAGCCATGAGATAGTGTAGCTTGTGCCTACGATCAGAAAGTGGACAAGGATATAAAAAAAGCATCGTGTTTGTGTGATCAGTAACTCGGGAAGCTACAGGGATTTGTGACTCTATCAGGTAGGTCTACCGAGTATCCCAGTCGCCGATATTCTAGGTATTGGCCGACATGAGTGCAGGCCTCGCGTGTCACTGATGGCGCCTAGTCAAGTATTGTTTTGCATGTGCCTCAATGATGGGATGTTTGGCTACGATCTAAGATGCCGAAGCGACATTGGAAAGCTAAATGTATGAGGGAGTGGTGAAGGTGGTCATATTTGCCTTTTGGCGCAGGACCATACCAGCCACCCCACAACTTGCGCTGGAGTAGCGTATATGAACCTCCGCAATATTATCCAATGCGATCCAAATCCGCCAAGAACAAAAGCTGTTGTCAAACACTGCTATTTGCCTCAAATCTCCGGTTCATATTTGGGCAAGCCTGTGTTTATTCAGCGTCGCACAGGACGATGAGGGACAATCGAAGTTCTCGACCCGACTCGCTCAGCTTCCCTCTATCGTTGTGTTGATACTTTTTAATTGATTTCATTCAAACATAGACGGGAACTATTTCCAGTTTTCTTTGACGACGTCGAAAATCACTCCATGGTCTTCGTGCTGCTTCAAGCCACTCACAATGACTACAGCCACCACCCCGTCAACACCCTGGACATGAATTGGGACTGCTCCGCCATGGATAGCATAGTCGCCCTTCTTGTCATCGCTGATGGCAAACTTGGCCGCAAAAGCTTCCTCATCTCCGTTGAACTTGCAGTGCATGAACCAGGTGCTCGCGCCAAATCTGAGGACTGTGTTTCTCTTCCTTCGAATCCAATGCTCGTTGTCGGGCGTCGTACCCGGGCCGGTCACGCTCTGGAAGATGACTTGTCCGCTGTTTGCGAGCGAAATGGAAATGACTGCTGGACGTTCCTTGGCCAGAGGTAGGAGTCGGGCAAGCAGTAGGTGGCCGAGCTCCAAGGCATCTTCAGTGGTAAAGGAAGAAAAGGTGAGAGAGTAACCCTCTAGCTGCAAATCGGATAGCTAGAAGGTGTGAGAATAGGATGATGATGCGAAGGGGTGTAAACTGACATCTGTAGGTGGGCTTGTGATTGGCTGCGATGAACCATCTGAGCTCTGCAGGGCTTGGGCTGCCTTTTGCAGACCTGAGCCAGCAGGTGCTTGACGGGTAAAGACCTTGTGCTCCATTTCGGTCGACTATGATAGATATTTAAATCGGTGAGATATTTAGCCGGCGAGATTAAGATGACTGTAGTGATAAACTGAATGATGGTTAAAACGAACAGAGTGAATAAAAAAGGCTCAAGCCCGATGAAATCATCGTCTTATTAATGATCCAGATTCGGACCATGAACAAGTGATGAGGGGAAAAGTGGCTGATCCATCTCCAAACTGTTAAAGCTGCTAAAACAGGTTAGCGATGTTACCTTCTCTTCTGCGTGTCAAACCCCACTTCAGAACTGTTATGGCTACCGAAACAGGTTAAGACGGATAACATGCCCTGGATGCTCGGCAGCTGACTGGATGATTTCTGGTGGGGCAGTTCGAGATGGCGTATTAGGCCCGATCTGTGGAGTCATTTCCTCGTCATAAAGATGCTTCCGTTCTGCTTTGTCTCATGTTTGACTGTTTGAGCCCTGCACCATCTCGGTGGAATTATTCAGCCGTGACCGATAACATAAAGAGAACCTGATTCCCTTGATTTCCTCGCGAGAATCGCTGATTTCATCATAACTGCACTGTCAACATCTCAACGAAAGTAACAATGTCAGACAAGGTTTTCAACGTCGCCGTCGTGGGCTATGGGTGAGAATCCCCTCATTCTTACCAGCTCTCCTTCAGTCCTAACACTTGTGATTCCAGTTTGTCCGCCAAGGTCTTTCATATCCCTTTCATCAAGCGGACTGCTCAGTTCAAGCTTCACGGCATTGTCCAGCGCAACCCAAAGGAAGGCGACTCTGCCCCGCATGATCACCCCGACATCAAGCACTACCGAGATTTTGTCGATGCTGTGATCGATCCACAGGTCGACGTCGTAGTCCTCAGCACCACGCCAAACACGCACTTCCACATGACAAAGACCGCCTTGGAGGCCGGCAAGCATGTTTTGACAGAGAAGCCATTTGTGCCGACATCCAAGGAAGCCGGCCAACTCGATGAGATTGCCAAAAAGCAGCAGCGTATTCTTTGCGTCTATCAGAACCGACGATGGGACTCAGACTTCCTCACCTTGAAACACATTCTCTCACAAGGCACCCTTGGTCGCCTTGTCGAGTTCAACACGCACTTTGACCGATACCGCGCCGCAGGCTACTCTAGCGAGAGCTGGAAGGGTAGCTTGGGAATCAACGACGGCGGCGGCGTTTTGTACGACCTTGGAACACATCTCATTGACCAGGTATACTCGCTATTTGGCCTTCCGCAAGCAGTCCACGGCCGTCTGGTGTCTCAACGCCAGGGTAAGTTGGACATTGACGACCCCGACAGTCTATCCGCCGAGCTCGTCTACCCTAACGGTATGCTGGTGAACATCCGCGCCGGCGTCTTGAGCGCAGAGAGCCGACAGGTTCGATACTGGATCCGAGGTTCAAAGGGAAGCTTCCACAAGTACAACCTCGACAAGCAAGAGCCTCAGCTCAAGGACGGCATGTCACCGGAAGACCCGGCATTTGGTGTGGACGATCCCAAGGATCTTTCTCTTACTGTCGTAGGAGACAATGGCGATTTCCGGGCTGAGGTCGTTCCCGAGTTGACTCCGGAGGGCTACCAAACATTCTACAACAAGTTCGCGGCCGCTGTTGCGAGTGGAAAGCAAGAAGACACCCCCGTCAAGGCAGCTGAAGCTCGAGAGGTGCTAAGAATTATTGAGGCGATTAGAGAGAGCGCGAAGACTGGGAAAGACGTCTTTTTCGACTGAGTGTAGTTACAGACTTCTCTGGGTAGGAAGTGATGTCGAATGATGGATTGGAAAAGTGGCTTGTATTGAATTGGATTTATTAGCTGAAAATGAATGCAGATCCTCCTTTAGAATGGGAACCATCTTGTGCTTTTCAGATAATATCCGCTTCACGGTTATGCGTGCTTCTTATGGCACTGACACAATCTATGTCATCTTTCCCGCTGGAATTCCTCCGTAGATCCTTCATGAACCACACACCCAAAATATCTTGTTTGACTCTTTGCAGGTATGTGAGGCGTCGAGCTTCGTACATCTCATCCAAACGCCCTAAAACAAATTCCCTAAGTATTGGATCGGTTGTCTCGCAGCCCCCCGTCCATAGAGGCCAGATGTGTGACGAGATGAGTGCCGAAGTGGATGGTATCATGGCGAGGTGCTGAAGGCAAAGTTTTGCGTGGAGCGGTAGTAATATATCTACGTCTCTGAGCCCGGTTGTTGATCGGTAAAAGTATATACAAGCTGCTTGTCGATGGATTTCAATATTTCGAGACTCGTCATCTAGGATCTCCTTTTGTTTAAGGGAGATTAGCTTGTCCATGATATCTCGCGCTTCTTCGCCATCTAATCGGCAGTTTGTCGATCTCAGCTGGCTTATCTCGGCAACAACACGAAGGACAGCGGACAATCTCGACAGGTCTTTCGACCCTTCCACGAGGGCGTCTTGCAGTCCAAGAACAGGAGGCTGGCCCCTAGATACCGAAGAAAGAACGTCATGATACCAGCACAAGCCGAGGAGAAACTTTCCCGTTGAGGAGGACCATGCTGTTTGGCCGCCTTGGTGGCTGATCAATGCTCGAGCGCCCTCCAGATGGTTGACTTTTGTGTCTTTGACGAATATCCTTTCCGACATTCGGAGTAGCATTACTGTTGCAAGCGATATCTCAGCAGGCGCATCATATAGGCTCTCTCGAAGGTGATTTATCGCTCGGAGCCTGTGCTGCTGGGCTACTGCGGGTAGATTGGTGTCTGGTTGTGAGATTGCGAGGTGGTTTGCGGCCATTGAAGTAATAGCGGATCTGAGAGATATTGACTGATCCAGCAGGGGTGTAAGATGTGATAAAAAGGGATTGTGCGGGCCGGCAGATATCGAAATGATGTCGGCGAGTACAGTTTGCCAGTGATGCACCAATCTTTCGTCGCCGACCTTGACAGGAGATATTCTTGTCAACGGACTTGGACTTTCGACTTTTACGATAGACGGGTTTTCATGATGATGCTGGGGTTTTGCTTTGGAGTCTGGGGCACGCTGTGTCTGCCATTTCAACCGGACGCCATACCCTTGACAAGTTTTGCTCAGCCGGATGCACCGGCCGCAAAAGGGTTTTTGCTCATCGCACTTGTAGCCGTCGTCTCGACATGTCCAGCACCCGGTTCTTGATCTTTGAGGACGCTTCATCTGGAGGGGTGGGGTGAATGGATTGATGACGAAGAATTAAGCGACGTGACAAATTGATTACCAACATGAGGGGTGATTTGTAGAGCTCAACAGCAGAATCATCTGTCGCTCGTGATGATGCTCCAGGCGGTCTTCAGTGGCAGAAACCACGATACCCCACTTTCCGTCCTGTCGCCATAGCATGCAAGAGTTGACATGATGGACTTAAGTAAGGTCTCTCTGGTGGAGTTTCATATTAATTTGAGAAACAACATCGGCTACTAATGCTGATGTCCTTAAGCAGTGAGAGTGTAGCCCGTTTAAATCGCGGGTTCTGTGATGACAAAACATTTATCCACCAACATGCTTCCACCAGCAGTTCTCGACACCCAAATCAAAAGAGTGATCAGACCTAGGATGTATAAGTCACAGGTCCAGAAATTCCATAATCGCAAGTCAAGTCGTCTGTGTAACAGACCGCTCTCAAATCATCACTCGCAGCTCCCAGCCACACCTTGTACTCTCCTGTCGCCGATGGTACAACCCAATCCTGGCTCACAACATCCCATATACTGAGATCCTTCCTTGTCAGTGTCACCTCAACTCGCTCACTCGCTCCAGGCGCTAGCTTGGAGGTCTTTTCGAAATCACGCAACTGAATCGTCGGTGTATCATACCCAGTCCCGTCCGGGAACTGAAGGTAAGCCTGCACCGATGCCTTCCCAGAATATTTCGTGCCATTGTTGGTCACAAGTACAGACACGGTGTAGGCTTCATCCCAAAGCGCCGGGTTGCCACCTTCAGCCCCGCCTGCGCGAGGAGGGCTGGACTTTTGTGTGGTGGAGTAGCCTTCTGGATATGGGTACACCGAGGTTGAAGCCTTGGCTGCAGCAGATTTCGCGTCTGACTCGGAGAGCCAAGAGTACAGATAGCGCCAGATGGTTGAAAAGCTCGAGGGCTTGACTGCCTCGCTGTATGCTGGTATGTCCTGGGAATAGTCGAAAACAGTTCCTTTCGCGGGTCGCGTGGGCGGATACTTGCTCAACGTTGTGACCTTCTTGATGGTGGCATTGGTGTATGAGAATGTCGTGTAGCTGAGACCATGACCGAACGCATATCGAGGCTTGATCTTCTCTTTGTTGAGCCAACGATAGTCAATGTACAGGCCCTCCGAGTACACATCCTGGGGTGAGTCGATAAAGGCGGAGTCGATCAAATCAGTGACGCTGGCTGGCATGTCGTCCTCGGCATAGGTAATGCTGTACGGCAAATGTCCAGAAGGAGACACCGAGCCGAATAAGACATTCGTCAGTGAGGTTCCGGCTTCTTGACCCGGAAGATGGGCGATGAGGACGGACTTGACGGCCGATAGACTGATCCATTGTTCAAGTACAAGCGGGCCAACTGTGTGGGCAATGACAATAACGTTGCTGTACTTGGCGGCCGCAGCCTTGACGAGTGCATCTCCATCGTGCCACGCATTCAGCTTCGAGGCATCTCTGTCGCCATCATTATCTTCAACGGTGTATTGGTTCTCACCAGCATCAGACGTGATGAAGACGATCGCAACGTCGCTGGCGCTCGGCGTCGGAACGGTGGGAAACTTATCCGTGTTGTAGAAAGTGACGTCGCTGGCCTCCTCCTTGATGGCGGTGATGGGGTCATCGAGGTACATGTAGTCGACTGTGCCAGATCCCCAACCCTGGCCGAGCGTGCCTTTGTTACAGCTTCGGTCAACGCAAGCGTTGGCACCGTCTGAGTTGGTTTGAGCGCCCGTGCCGAATACCTTGAGTGAGCGGGTTTTGGAAAGCGGGAGCAAGTTGCCGTCGTTCTTGAGCATGGTGATGGCATCTTGTGCGATTTCTCTTGCAATAACGTCGTGATCGTCTTGAACCTGGACGAAGTAGTTGACGACTCCCTCAGGAGACGACGGCCAAGCCGCTGGGTAAAGCTGGCCCACGGCATTCTTCGTGTTGGTGTCGAAGTTGACCTTGGGATAGCCGCTGTCTTGTCCAAACTGGTACCAAGTTGCCACAATGCGAGTGGCCATGTCGTTGATCCTCTCCATCGGGACCGAGCCATTCAGCGCGGCCCGTGTGAGCTCATACATCCAGCACGAGTTGCCGAAAAGAGGAATGATGGTATCGCCTGGCATGCTCATGTCCATGCCTGCGATGGCCGACTGGACTCCTGTGATTTGCGAGAGCCAATCTGTCATGACGAAGCCCTGGAAACCCAGCTCGTCTTTCAAAAGGCGATTGATGAGGTATGAATGTTCGCTAGACATTGTGCCATTGACCTAGAGGTGGACTTAATTATCTATTCCGCATGATTATGACTAGGGTGTTCAGCTTACCTTGTTGTAGGCAGTCATAGCTGCTCCGACGCCTGCTCGAACGGCCTCAGCAAACGGCCACAGATACAGCTCATGCAACGTCCGATCATCTGATGCTCGCATTAGTTTTACCAGTCAACGACAGAGGGCGTCAACCTTACCAATATTTGCAGAGTATGCGGGCGAGAAGATATCTGTGGTCTGCCGACGGTACATCTCCTGTTCATTACCAATCAAGTGCTTGATCGTCGCAATGACTCCTTGCTCCTGAAGACCCTTGATGGTCTCTCGAGCTCCAACGGCCTGCAGTACAGGATCGGCTCCAAAGCCCTCCCAATTGCGACCACCCTTGGGTTTTCGCCCGATTGGGCCGACAGCTGGGCCAAGCCAGACGTTGACGCCTTTGCCACGGGCTTCTTTTCCGATGGCAACACCACGTTCGTACATGAGATTCTTGTCGAAAGTGGCACCGACAGTAATTCCATCAGGAAACACGGTGACATTGTCCGTCTGCCGAACGCCATTGGCGGCGTCGTTGAGGCAAAGTTGGGGAAACCCGACTCGTAGAGCAGAACCAGTATTACCATTGCAATGTCTTTCTTCATGTTAGTTTCATTCATTGTCCTAGGATTCTCTATTCTGGATATCTTGCACGTACCCTGAGACAAGTTAGCAAAATTCAGTCAAGTCATTGTTAAATGATCAGTACCCATGAACAAGCCAGTTCCGGCAGTGATGTTGGTCTTCTCAGCCAAAGTCATCGAGTCGACGAGTTTCTTGGCCTTTGCGTAGCTGGTTGCCCACTCATCAACCCATCCTCCGTAAGGTGCGGGATAATAAGGCAAAGCATAGTATCCAGCCGTGGTGGCCCTCTTCTCGCTGGGATTCGGAGCTGCCAGCCCAATGGCTAGAAATGGGAGCAACACCCACGAGGCCTTCTTGATTGCCATCTCAATTGACAAATCCCGATGGTGTTGCAAGTTCTGAGAGTACAATAGCACGACCAGACTTGAAAAAGCCTATGAGTTGGGCAGCCATGGTTATGACTTGGCTCTTAATTATACGTCGATTATCACAATTAGACTATTAAGATAGTGATAGCCATAAACCGCAATTCAGATCTAATTGGGAAGTCACTCCGATTGGGGTAGAAGCGGAGGTCATGTGGTGGTTAATGATGATCAGCATGACTTTTTTTCGGGCCTAAGCAACCAAAAATGGATCGTGACCCGATGCATGGAATCAGGTTTTTCTGGCAATTGGCCGAGATAAGGACCGCTAAAACTAACCTATATCAATTTGCGTCATTCAAGAATCTGGGGAAGTAGGAGGGGAAGACTAGTAATAAAAGGCGTTGTACAGGGCTGAATCAAATGTCATGTCTCAACAGCCTATGATTTGGCTCGAGTCTTCAGACTAGAAATTTGCTGTGCCAAGCATATATCAGTGTGAACCTAGTCTTGGCGCACACGACGCGTGTGTGTGTGGGCGCAGGTGTGTGTGCATGTGAGCGTGTGTATTATGCAGTGTGTCGATATATGTGCCAATACGTGTGCATACTTAGTGTCCAGTATTGGCTTTTACTGGCGCGACTGTAACCGAGATACTGATAGGAGCCTAGCTTGGGCCTTGCTCACCGGCGATGTTGCAAGCCTCGGGAGAGCTCAACTTCTAGGCACGAGCTTCACCTTGAGGAGCTTCCAGAATAGGTTTTGGAATGACCAATGGGCTAACAGCATGATCGAGCTTACCTCAACTTCAACGGAGTGGCCGTTCCGTTTCGTGAGATGCGTTTTTATCCAATGGCAACTATCGTGATAGGAAACATCGTGATCCACCTTGGAGTGAACGGGGATGTTGCACGTACTATGTAACATCCCTAGCCTCGCGGCATATTACATCTCTGCCAAGACCCCAAAAGCATGTTCCGTTGGTCCGCGTGCACATTTTGAGCACTCGGGACCAGCGTAACTCGATCCCAGAATATCAGTCTATACTACACCAAGCCAATACCATCTCACATACGATGGAAGCGCGATTCGATTACATTTCCCAGAATAATCACACACAATCGAACTGAAAGTTTTCTGTCCCTCCCAAAAGTGTCTGGCTTTCCATTGCACGTACCGAGTGAGCTCGCGATTCACCTCGCTCAGCAATCACCTGGAGCTGTGCGCGCATCCATTCTCGCTGAGCCGTTGGCACAGACGAGGCGCTGCACGCGACATGAAGCGGCCACATGAGGGAAAAGCTCCCGACGCCTGTCAAACTTGTACTCTTGGGTAGGACTGATTTGGATGAACTGGAATGCTGCCCTGTCTCCCAGCTGTTTGTAGCGGGAAGTTTCATCTTCGACAAGTCCTGTCCCAGAAGGAATGGAACGCTTGCGCAGATTTCATCTACCAAGCACAGACTACGCGCCTTAAATTTTGCGACATCGAAGCCGTCCGGAACAGTTTCCGATAAGACGTGCAACCACCAAGAAGTCGCGCGGATGAGCAGCGACAGAATAATGAGACGTGAGACACGATAGAAATTCCAAACTCGGGCGATGTAAAAGTCTGGATACCTATGAATCTCACTCGGAGAGAATTCTGTACCTGAGGCGTGACTGGCATTTGTAGCGGTCGAATATGACCACCTGTCTATGGCCTTGATCGCCCAGTCTGAAAGATCACGATGTAATATTCTGGCAGAGGCCATGAACTCTGATATATCGCTCTTGCTCGTGGATTCTGGTTGAGTAAACAGGTCCATACCCGTATGTTGAAGTTGAGGTATCGCAGCCACAATTGAAATGAGCTGGTCCTCCAGGCTGTCATGCCAAAGGGTTGTGACATCCAACTCGGTGAAGGTTTTATCAACTGGCCTTGAGATTTGCATATGACTTATGACCTACTCTCATCATGGTTAGAGTCGTGTTTCTCATAAATACAACGGAGAGGGGTTCATCATACTACGCTTTTCTTAATAAAGAAAAACAAGCTGCGTGATACGGATGTATGCAATTTGTTTTCGGTGCGGAGCTTCATGACAGCAGCAGCGCCATCAACATGAGCTCCCCATGCCGGTGTCTCACCAGAACCCCATACTGTTGTCTTCAATGTTCATCGTTTTTTTTAGCAAATTACAAAGCTTTTCAAATATGTGAATGACTAACCTCATAACCAGACAAGAGCAAAATTGAATACAGGGTATGATCGCTGCTTACTTCCTCCGGATCTTGAATAGCTTCTTTCAAGGCATTGATGGCTTGTACGTATCGTTTTCTGGACAGCAGCTTTGCTTCTCGGGCCAGCCTCGAAGAGGCAGCGTAGGAGATTGCCTCGGTAGCCAAGGACAGGGCAGAACCAGGGCGACTCTGCGCGTACAAAGCCGGGAGGAGTGTGTGAAGTTTGTGCACCGGATCTTTGTCCGAAAGATTGTTCAGATTTGCATGATAGAAGTGGCATATTGCAAAATCGAGCATTGATGGGGACATGGAGTATGTCGAAATCTTAGGAGTTCGCCATGTAAATAAACTGTCTCCGGTTGGAATAACAGTAAACGTGATATCAGGAGCTAACGTGCACTGTGAGCCTTGGGCGGAGGTGTGCCGTCGTCGAATCTTCTGTTGCGTTTTGGAAGTCTCGTCACAGAACATCAGACCCGATAGATCTCGGTAGCCAGCACATGTTCTCTGCAACTTTACGCATCGTGAACATTCAGGCCTTTTCTCATCGCACTAGCGCTCGTTAGAAGGATTGACACGCTCAGTGTTTATGGGCGTACCTTTTTATGCGATTTCCTAGATCGTGTTGAATGTGAGCGTCTGCTCACAAATGTCAACCCCACCAATGAATAGCTTACCTGCAAGTATCGCACCCTCGACTAGGCTTTCCCCGGTAAACCATGATGCTCGGAGTGGAGTGAAGGAGCGGAACAAAGGCCGATGGATGCGTTCAGGGGTAAAGGGCGGTAAAGCAACGACGCCAGTCAGGCGAAGGGTAGGATGGTAGCCCAGGCTAGGGCCCTGCTATCACTTTCTTGACTACGCCTCACTTGGATTGGGCCACGCGTAAGTTATCCGAATGCAAGGTGACTCGCAGAGGTTGGCAATGAGATTTTGACCCAACAATGATACTTCGACGAGCAGTCTTGTGTCTCAAGCCCTCTTGGCCTCAGGCATCCGCATCATGATAGGACTAATTTCAGGTGAAATCGCGCTAACCCCGATTAGGTATCCACTGAGCCAGCCAATCAAGATTCAATATCGCAAGCCGCATCATTTGAACATCGATAGACAATCCATTTTGGTACACCTTTTTGTCTAAATAATGGTTTGCTATTGACAATATGGGGTTATCGTAATCAATATGGTTCAGGTGGCTTCAGGGGCACCGTTCTCTCATCTCCGATTCCGCTGCACTTTTTTTCATATTTAACCAGCTTCCACTTCCCAACGCTGATTTCATACCTCTTTCACCTCCAAATATTCAGGCTCTCTTTCGTACCTTTCAACCATACCATTATGTCCCAGAACGGCTATGTTAAGAGTCCACTTGGGCTGTCTTCCAAGCAAAGTGATGAATTCACTACGCTTGCGCAACATGGACTCCCAGAATTTCCGTTTAGCCAGAAGCTAACGTCTTTGGACATGAACATGCCGAGACTGTACGGTGCTCGCTGGATCCTGTGCTTTCCGTTACAACCTGGCACTAACGCAGCTCAAGTGTATGTGGCATTGTTCTCCCGAAGTTCGTGTTTGATGTGACAATCCGCTTACACAATCTAGGTACAAAGACTTACAAGTTGGGTTGGCACACACAATCAAGTCTATCCCATGGATTGCAGGAACCGTTGTGAGTACAAACCGTAGATCCGGCTAGATGCTAGTCTGTTTCGATGGAACTTTTATTACACAGCTGCTGATCTCTCTATCTCTTATTTACAGGCACCAGAGGAGGGACAAGATCCTAGGCATAACCGAATCCAAGTCGTGGACTCATTAGCTGGCATCAAGTTTCCGTAAGGCGCCCACCTCGAATCCCTTTGCTCGATTATGCTGACACCATCCTCTCACAGATCCTGTGATCTCACTGGAACTCTTCCATCGTATGAAGAGTTGAAGAAGGAGAACTTCCCTCTTTCCAAACTATCGGCTGCACAGCTCGGCCCTATTGGAGTCTTTGCCGAAGGACCACCACCAGTCATGGCAGCACAAGCAAACTTGGTCCAAGGTGGACTTCTGCTGGCCGTCGGAGTTCACCACGCGGTCTGTGACGCCTCAGCTCTCGACACTATCGTCGGGACCTGGTCCGTCAACACAGCGGCGGCGTCTGGGTCTGGTTCCTTCACCACTTACGACGCTCAGTCCAACGACCGCAGCCCTCTGATGAAGGGAATGCCAGGAGCCCAGCTGGATAGCTTCCCTGAGTACAGACTTGCGCCCAGCGCCGACTCTCCCATGCCGCAAATGCCAGCTGGGTTCCAGATGCCACCTATGGCGACGAGAATCCTCCGCTTCTCACCAGAATGCCTCGCTGGTATCAAGGCTGCCGCGGCCGCGTTTTCGACGCACGATGCTCTGTGTGCCTTTATTTGGCGACACATGACTTTGGCTCGAAAGATTCCTGGCGCTTCTGTTGCTGGAGACGAAACTTCTGCTTTGGCCTTTGCGGTCAACATCCGTGGCCGCACAAGCCCGCCTCTCCCCCCGACCTACTTGGGCAATGCTTCGATGGCATCGATGACGAGCCGGCTGCCTATACCGAGTCTGACAGCTGATACTGGCCTGTCCTATGCAGCCGCCGCAATCCGAAAGTCACTCAACGCCTTCAACGGGCCTAGTCGCGTGCCGCTGACTATTGGCATGCTCAATTCCCGGCCAGATGCTACCGATTTCAAGTTGGCATATAATGCGTTTCTAGGCCCTGATATTGTCACAACTTCGTGGGCTGATCTCACCGTCTACCAGACTTACTGGGGTATTTTGGGGTCCGTAGAGTCTTTCAGAACGCCAGGCGATGGTGCCGATGGAGTTATTGTCATTTATCCCAGGCTGAAAGATGGTAGTCTGGAGGTGACTGTGGGTTTGGAACTTGGGGCGATGAAGAGGTTGTACATGGATGAAGAGTTCAACAAGGTAGCTCAGCTTTGGGCCTAGGCTTTTCAACTTCGGAATCTCATCATCTCATTACATTATACTTTCATATTTCCCTTTTGCATTAAAACATGTCTGTTTGAGATGATCCAAAATGTGTTTCAGGGAAGTCGTGCGGTTTTGGATCGAAGACCCAAGTAATATCTTACATCCGAATCACTTGGCCCTACCTTCCTACCTTCGGCTTACAGCATGTGCAAGGGAAGAGACTTGCCTCTCCGTTTCCACATTATTTCAGTTCACTCAGATTTGCAGCACTTTTGCAAACAGAATTGGTGAATTATCTGTATTCCGGTGTGCCTTGCGCTCCTGAGCAGCACCCTCCATCATCTAATGGCCAACCATGGCCTGGTGAGCAGCACTGTATCTAACTCCATGAGGTTTCGCAGAATCTATGAGCTTCCTCAGCTCCTGCAGCTCCTCTGGTGTGAAATCAACGTCTCTGGATGCCCAATTTTCTTCCAATCGTTTGGGCTTTGTGGTACCGGGGATAGCAATCATGCCTTGAGACGCAACCCAGGCGAGAGCGACCTGAGCCAATGTGCTGCCTTTTCGGGTAGCGATCTTCTTAATCTCTTCCACAATAGCGAGGTTCTTGTAGAAATTCTCGCCCTGGAACTTGGGCACTGTGGAACGATATGGTTAGAAGTTGCAATATCTTGACTGCACTGGGATCTCCACTTACCTGTTCGGCGGAAATCGTCTGGCGCAAAGTCATCAGGGGACTTGAAGGGGAAGTCGTCTACTAGCCACCCATGACCGAGAGGGCTGTAGGCAACATACGCGATGCCGAGTTCTTTTGCGGTATCAATCAAGCCGTCGGTCTCATGGAGGGTCTCAAAGGCCGAGTACTCGGCCTGAATGGCATCAATTTTGGCAACTGGAATCAGTCAGTAAATAGCTTCCGCGTGATCCAATTGAGAGAACGCACTTGAGTTCGCCTTTCGGAGAGTCGCAGCAGAGCACTCGGATAGGCCGATGTACTTTGTCTTTCCGGCCTTTCGGATCTCATCAAGGACCGGGATAGACACCTCTAGAGGAGTCTCTGTTTTAATCATATTAGCAAATGGAAAAGCAGTCAGGGTTTCTTGGGCTTCACGCACTCGGGTCAATACGGTGGAGATAGTAGAGATCGGGAGTGAACCCAAGTCTCTCAATTGTTCCGTCAATGTACTCCCTGATGTGTTCGGGCGAGTTGGTCACGACGCGCTCTGGGCCAAACACGTCGAAAGCACATTTTGAGGCAACTATAAGTCGGAACTTCCGTCAGTCTTGTTTGATACTACATCCAGTCTTGGATATGTACTTACTGAAGACCTTGTCACGAACGTTGTGCTTTCTGATGAAATCCCCAAGGAGTTTCTCATTGACACCAGCTGCGTAGGCGACCTTTGAAAGCCAGATTTAGTTCTTTGCTGGCTTATGTATTATCGAACTGGCATAAACTCACAGCCGTGTCCCAAAACGTACATCCGAGCTCGATGGCCTTCAACAGAACTGGCTCAGCCTCTTCGGGGCTCAGGTTGGTTCCCAGTCCAAAGCTGATGCCCATAGCGCCAAATCCGGGCGATTGGACTTGGGTGTCACCAAACGGAAGTGTCTTGACCATCTTGTTCGGTTCGTAAGAGTGGGAAGTTTAAATGTTGGTGTTGTCCGTGAGGATTTAGATTGGTAAACCAGGGCGGCGAGGGACGTAGAAGAATAGGATGATAGAATAGTAGGGTGATATCGTTGAAGTATTAAACACTGAGCCTGCATTTATACCCCTCTTTCGCCTTGTACTAGGCTTAGTGACACGTGATATTCAATGATGAAATCTCTCTGGCGTTGTTAGTATGATGCATGTTAGTATGACGCATGTTTGCCAACGTGGCCCCGGAGTTTTGGTTCTGCATATGATGTCTCGTCCGTCTCAAAGTTGGACTCAAGTTCGGATCCAAGTGGACTTAAGCTTAGGTCCGTGGTT
Source organism: Dactylonectria torresensis (assembly GCA_011426275.1). Taxonomy (NCBI): domain Eukaryota; kingdom Fungi; phylum Ascomycota; class Sordariomycetes; order Hypocreales; family Nectriaceae; genus Dactylonectria; species Dactylonectria torresensis. The sequence continues at coordinate 104,774 of VYKG01000099.1, read as the reverse complement.
TGAAGCGAAAGAGGGACTGTTTGCGTTTTGAGTCCCCGCCTCCTGGTTAAAATTCGGTGAAAACACGGCCCATGATAGAGGCGGCTCTGATGTCAGAGGTCCAGTAGCTTCTATAGCCACGTTTCCCTATGAATTGGCAAGGGTAGACCCCAGTGAGATGGTCAAACTCTGTGCCAGACAGACGAGGAATCATGTCGAACGCTTCACTGTCGGTTCAGTTGCAACACCCTGGACCACAAACCGGGGCATCATCCGGCGAAACTAGGCTGTTCAGAGCAGAGACCAGAGAGAATAGAGCCTAGTGGTGCGTCAGCCGGTTGCATTAGCGGCTTTTACTCTTCCCAGGAAGGGCTCCGATTGGCACCCATTGGGAGATCTTGCCCACGAAGCCAGTGGGTCAAGCTGGAGACGGACACCATAAATGCCATTCTGCCCACCTATTTCGGATCACGGCTGTCATCCAGTTGCATGCCGCAGGATTCAACTACCGTTGCTTATTATCAATATTCCTAAGCCTCATACCAAATCACATGTCGTCATGGACGCCTCAATGGCAGAAGAAACCCACCCCGGGCCAGCCGTCGCAATCAGCAATTGGACGCAGCTCTCGGAAATGAGGGACCCCGATGACAACTGGACTGGCGTGACAGACACGACCGAGAGGAAAAAGAGGCAAAATCGTCTTAATCAGAGGGCTGTTCGTTAGTGTTCCATCAACCTTCTAGTTTCCGATCGCGTGAAACCCATGGCTGACTTGTTCCCGTTTCGTCTTTGGCTGCAGGGAGACGACGCAGGCTCCAACAAGATAATTCAACTTGGACCACACAGGCCCAGGGGGGTGTAAGCGGCCGTCTGGCAGAAGGCATGGAATCACGTTTGGTTGGCCAGACACAACCGCAAGGTTCTGAGGCGTGCGAAATGATCATGACAGCATATGGCGGATACCCACAGCACGCGGGTCATCTTCTCCAGTGTTGCCCCCAACGATCGGCGAGATACCAATATTTCATGAAGAGAGCCTACGAGGATTACAGCCTGAACGCCCCCAGACCCGCATTCCTGCAGGTGCTCATCCGGATCAATGTGTTGAACGCAATGGCGCGCAACGCCATGATGCTGGGGCTTCCAGTGGAAGGACTGTGTCACGATGACTTCATTTCGCCCTTCAGCTACCATGGGCCCCACCTCGCTGACTCCCGCAACCCGCTGATAACGCTCCCAAAGAGCCTTCAGCCCACCGCAATGCAAATGACCATAACGCATCATCCCTGGATCGACACGTTTCCCATCCCACGCCTGCGGGACAACGTGCTCCAAGGGATAGTAACCGAGACCCTTGATGAAGATGAGCTGTGCAAAGATCTACTCCGGGTGGAAGACGAAAAGGCAGCAGATGACAAGCCTTGCCTCATCATCTGGGGCGATCCGTGGGATATTTCAGGCTGGGAGGCCAGTGTCGCGTTTCTGAAGAAGTGGGGTTGGCTGCTTGATGGATGTCCAGAGCTGTTGGCATCAACCAACAACTGGCGGGCGCTGAGGGGGGAGAAACTGCTTAATTTTGGAGATCCAAGGCGATCAAGATAGGGCGCATATCCAAACCGCATTGCTACTATATCTGAACATCTATCGGCAGAAGTATTTCACCAACATGTCTATGATTTCACAGCCAGAAACCTTCCTCAACGCGTTCGCTTTCCCCCCCTCTACTCGTGAGTCTCGGCCGAGGATATCGCTCTGCAGTATTATCATCCACTCGTGTAATCTTCTCCGCAGTGCCCCCAAGAGACTGGCTAAACTGAGCCGGAAGATGCTCTGCGTTGATCCACGCAGAACTCTTCGGCTTACAGTACGACATATCTTCCCAGCTCAAGTCTATATCATGACCGACGCTTCTAATCCCGCTATAAAAAGAACCGCGATGGCTTGATAAGGGTTTGCCGTTGCGTTCAATCAGCGGATCTTCCAGTGACCGTTCTTGACCTTGCGAATGGTCGTCTTTTTCTTTTCGGTGCCTTATTGCCAACCTCGTGTTCATGAACGCGACTTTAAGAATGTTGACAGGGAATAGAGACTGCGCACAACTCCGACATGCCCGTCAGAACCCCGGCAAGGAATGGGTTATGATGGCCTACCCCGCCGATGGAGATGTGGGAATGGCATTTGCACGAAAGACGATCCTTAAGTGGCCGCGGTGTCACTGCTAAGAATACATATCGCAGTCACTCTCATGTAGCAAGGACAGGAGTTGTAGATATTATCGTTCGGACGTCGCTTCACTGTTGATATCAAGAGATGCATGTGCTCAAAATACCAAATAGTGGCCTCTAGCAAGACACAGAGTAGTACATCACATGACTCAAAACCACAAGGCATAAGTTCCATAATTGCAGCAATTGGAACTGTACACCATTCTGTAGGTATTTGATTGGCACTGTGGCGCAAACTTGGCCGTAGGTGCTAGTATGAAACTATCCGGAAACGGAAATAGCACGTAGATATCAAGGCTGATGGACTCTGGAACGGCCGCCCGCGGTGGTGATGGCGTCGACCTCGAACGGAAACGCCACAATGACCAGTGTGATTAATGAAAGCTTAAGTCCCGGATGAGGATGGCGGCGTGCCACATAGGTCGAGACGGAGGTATGTCCGGACATACATATAATCCATTCCCACATCCTACTCCTGAACCTAACTTTGCCCTCTAAAGTCCATTTTTGCGACTGTTTCTGGCTCTGCGCCCATCCACAACCATGTGGCTTCAACGGATTGCCGCCGTCGCCTTGCTGGCAGCACTACCCCGAACCATGGGCCAGACGTCGTCTTCCTCAGCACTCGACATGTTACCAAATTGCGCTGTAAGACTGGAGCTCATTCCACATCTCTGGCAAAATTCAAAGGCAGCTCAAAACGAGCTAACGCGTTTATGTTCCAGCTCGAGTGTCTGACGGATTCTATCAGCGACTCGCCGTGTTCAGCAACCAACACGACCTGCATCTGTACCGACGCGCCACTCCAAGCAAACGTCACTGCTTGCGTTGCACAAAGCTGCACTGTCAAGGAGGCTCTCAGTATGTGCTTTGAGTGTTGAGCACGATTCTCCGAGCTAATGAATGCGATGCAATCAGCGACCAAGAATGGAACCATGACTCTGTGCGGTGCACCAGACCGACGCGCTTCCACGAATTTAAGAGCCATCACCACATCGTTCGCCATCATCTCTAGCCTGTTTGTTATTCAGAGATTCGCATTCAGACTCTACACGCGGCTAGGCCATGGACCAGATGATTGGGTCGCATTACTCGCTGGCGTTTTCACCACAGCGGCGAACTGCCTCGTCCTTTACGGCCTCATACCCAGCGGAATTGGCTCTGACGTCTGGGTCTTGAACTTCTCCCAGATTTACGATTTTGGCATGTTCTTCGTCATCTGTGAGATAGTTTATTTCGCCGACATCGCCCTGCTGAAGCTCTCCCTGCTCCTCTTCTTTCTGCGCATCTTTCCGGCAGCCGGCATACGCAGGGTGCTCTGGGCCACCATGGCCATCAACGGAGCATTTGGCTTTGCATTTGTCTTTGCCGCCATTTTTCAGTGTCAGCCAGTCAGTTTTTCGTGGAAATCGTGGGATGGAGAGCATCTGGGACAATGCATCGACGTCAACGCCATGGCGTGGGCTAATGCCACCATCAGCATTGCCCTTGATATATGGATGCTGGCCATACCACTCGCACAGGTTCGTGCGCTTCATCTGAACTTGAAGAAGAAAATTGCTGTGGCGGCAATGTTTTGCGTTGGCACTTTGTATTTGCCCCTGCCCTGCCCAATATGATAAAGACAACTGCTAACATGAGCTAAGTGTGACCATTGTGAGCATACTGCGACTCCACTCCCTAGTCAAGTTTGGCACCGCATCGGAAAATCCCACTCGAGATTACTACGCTGCGGGACTGTGGTCGGTTGTCGAATTGAACGTTGGTCTGATATGCATCTGCTTGCCGTCCTTCCGCCAATTTGTCATCCGGCTATTCCCTAGTATCGACAGCAGGATTACAAAGTACCAGGTCAGCTCAGGTGGACACAGTTCAGCATCGAATAGAAGAGGGCAATCCAGGGGAAAGGAAGGCTCCGACACGAACGCATACTTGGGCCCAGAGGGTTCGCGCAGTATCGGGGGCAGTGACTCGATTTTAAGCGACCATGACGAGATCATGCTAGTGGAAACAGCCCATCTTGACAACAAGAGTGCGAGGTCTGCTGGTTCTATGCTCTCCATGACATAGGTTACATAAGAGTAGACAATTCGAGTTCGGTCTATTCTCATAGCCAAAGTCTGAATTTCGACAATAGAAGGCCATTGCAAAGCCAATGCAATTAGTGTAGTGCTACACGACCGTGCTGCGGCTAAGCACCCGCGTCATCAGCAGCAGCAGCGATACCAGTGACATCTGAGGGCCTCTGGCGGCTGGCGATCGTTCAAGTTTCTCACAGTCAGTGTGCAAATAGAGGACCTCAAAGAGGAGTTATACACAGTCAGGAAGGGGAAACCCCTCGTCGCTGTACCATTAATTATTTCATATAATTTATCGCCGACTTAACATGGTCGCCCAACGAAGAATTGGGATCAAGGCATATATAACCACCTGAACATATCGTAAGAACACTGCAAGTGATCTAAAAGGAGATGAAGTTACAGTTTTCTATCAATCTATCACACTAGCAATACCCTCTTCAAAGGGGGACAGTTAATTTGGTAGCTGCTAGCTTTAGTTTTTTTTTTTTTTTTTTGGCTATTATACCAGCAGCCAGCACTATCTCACTGACTATCCACTCCTTCAAGGGCAAGTTGCTCATAAAATAATAAACACGGGTTTCATTTTAGATTTTAGTATTCTTTAAACTCAATGCTTCTACGGTCAGTACCGAAAGAACCTAAATGCTGACCATATCAAATTCATGTCAAACTTTTGTAGCACTCCGGTCAAGCTATTTACTTCTTGCTTGAGACACGAGCCAGATCGGCAAGAGCCTCGATTCTCTTGAACTTCGCGTCCTGAATGACGCCTGGGATATGTTAGCGGAGTGGCGCAGAGAGTATGGCTCTGGTGATGTCGTACCTGCATCGGCGTCACTGGAGAAATACGTCCTCCACTCGACAAAGGTGCTGCCTTCCAGCTCGCCTGACGTGACAGCATAGCAGCGAATGGTGCTCATGGAGCTCGTGTACGTCACTTCGGGCTGTGAGGCAATGACGCTATAGGTGATGTAGTGGTTGATGGACTGGAAGGTTTATGTCACAGTCAGTGCATATTTCGATGCTTTGCTGGGCAAAGTGAGATCATACGCTGTGCTCCTCCTGCTTGACATCGATCACGGTGCCGTCCTTGAAGGTCCATCGGACAATGTCAGTGTCGGGGCTGACGCCCTTGACCCATTCCGACTTGTCCAGGCGGGACCAAAAGTTGGAAAACTCCTGCAGCTTGATGTGGTGCCAGACGTGGGAGAGGGGAGCCTTGATGACGGCGGTTTCGAGCACTGACGTGGCGGTGGGAATAGGCGAGGGAGTTGTCATGTTGATGGTATTCACGAGTGATATTTTTACGTAGAATAAACCAGGTGTTCAATATGTAGAGGGCGAGGTTGGGACAGCGAAATTGATACCCCGCAAGCTTGATCGAAGCTCTCTGGATTCTCGCCGAAAGCGTCAGCGGGGAAGCGAATGTGCCTGACGTCATGGACGGATCATCACCCAATCTCAAGGTTGACGCAAGCTTTGTGGCGTTGTGTTGATGCTGCTTCTGGCATAGTGAGACAGCTTGATTTGGGTTATCATATTGCCGATCCCAGATATCTCAAAGGGAAGCCCGGAGTCTAGGGTAGCCAACTGGAATGTCTTGCACCAACCATCGGGACGCAGCAGCTTGGATCAAATTAAAGGGGAGATAGAAATGGAATAAAAGTAAGCCCGAGACTTGCGTAAATACTTTATCTTACCTAGATCTGACTCATGTTGTTGACAAGTGTAATTTGTGTCAGTTAACTTCTGCTAGTGGATAAGTGTCGCTGTGTCCCCTCCATCAATATCCTATTCATTATTGGAAAGGCGGTCCTCTCACACCTGATATCATAAAAACATCGATTACAATTCGTCGCCGTATTCATGTGTTACTACCCGACACGTTCTTTCGAGGGTATTTCGGCGTAAAATAGATCAAGAGGCTTGGAACGATAAATTTACCGTCGGGTAAATGCTGCCTTGTGAGTATCGTTCAGCCGTCGGATAATTATTGACGAGGATCTAAGGCACTTGGCGAATATCATTTGCAAACCACTTCTTTCAAATGAGTAATGAAAGATTACGGAGGGACTCCCGGAGGGTCGCCGCACCAATGATCCGCCACGAACCAAGCCCTTGGTACCTAGGCCTCGACTTTCGAGGGGGAAAACTACTCCAGGACAGTGTAGGAGAGGTACTGGTGTTTTGTTCCCCGTTCATAACTGATTTTTTTTTTCGACTCTGATACTAGCAGCCTGCCCTCGATGGAGCGGACAGCTTGATACTAGTCCCGCGTTCATACTCGCTCACGTGGCATGTGAGCAGCCCCTGCCAATCGACTGGTCCCAAGGACAGGTTTGAGACCAATCGTGATGTTAGGAAGATTTGAGCCCAGTCATCGAACTGGATTTGCTGAAGAGGTTTTGCGTCTCAATGATCCAGCAAGCGAGCAATAACCTTGGATAATTGCCCCGGAACGAAATTAAGCTCGCTCTGTTAAGTCTTCTAGGGCTTTGGATCAGGCTGTCGACCCATATGTGACCGTACATGTAAAAATCTTAAGGCTTGCATATGTTCCCAATTCAATTGAAGCGACGGGAATTTAGGTTCGAAATCCAGACGTGAAAGGAACGTCTTCCAGGCTATTGACCTATTAAATGTCAATCTTTCATAACGGTTAATCCAAAGAACCCAATTTGGACCGACGGGTAGTTAGAGTAAGGATTCATCGTCCGGACCGGGAGGCGCGCCGGGAGATCTACCGGAATTCTGGAACCTCGTCAGGTGCGCCGAGAAAGTTTTCAGCTCAGTTCTAGGGGTGTTGAAAGATAGGAGCATTGAATTCACAGAAGACTTCATGAGCAGGGAATATTTCCCCGGATCTGCAAGACCCTTCAGTCCGCATGACCCCGCGAATTATGGCTACACACCCCGAACAATCGAGGATTCCTTTCCCCATACTTAAATCTAGTTCATATCCCCGTTTACCTCCCTTAGTGGAACAGCTTCAATCACGTCTTTTGACCTTTTGTATCTTATCTCGACGTCTTGCATCCTAAGCCACCATGAACACCAAACAGACCAATCCAATCCAGCCCTCCGACACTCAAGTCATCAGTGCAGGGGAGAAGGTCGAGGAGTGTTACATTGAGGCTGCCGTAGAAAAGCTCATCGAGGTTGACATCAACACTTTGTCCCGAGAGGCTTTGACATGGAAGTCCAAAGCCACCTTTCGCCTTGCTCTTGTCATCCTTGTTCAAGGCCTTAGTTTGTCCCCCCGACTACGGCATCTGTCCATCAGAGTAGTTCACTGACAGCTTCTGTCTGCGCAGGTGTTGCTGCATTTGCCATCGATGGTAACATCATCGGTGGCATGGCGTCTCTTCCTGCCTTCAGAGACCATTTCGATGTGAACACAAGCGGTTCTCGTATCGCCATCGTTCTTGCCGCCATGTCTATTGGCAACGCCGTCGCCAGTTTGTTCCAGTGGCTGTCTGATGTTATTGGCCGTCGTGGCACTGCATTCCTTGGAAACTGCATCCTTATTATCGGTTGCGTCTTGCAAGCTGCCGCTCCAAACCACGCCGCTCTGGTGGTTGGACGCCTTATCAGCGGTGCTGGCTGCTCCCTTAGTGCTACTGTAGGGCCTCTATATATGAGTGAGGTAGCCCCGTCCGCTTATCGTGGCCTGGCGGTGGGGCTTTACTGCTCGCTCTATAGCATCGGCGCTATTATCATCGCAGTTGTCCTTCTTGGCGGCTCTTATTTGTCCGGCGACTGGAGCTGGCGAATGCCCATGATCTTCCAGCTAGGTCCTCCGGTCATCGTCGCCGCTCTCATCTATCCTCTTACGCCGGAATCTCCTCGATACCTGGTCTACAAAGGCAAGATTGATAAGGCTAGGCAGGTGATTGCCAAGTATCACACCTCGAGCGAGCGTCTAGATGATCCTATCGTTGTGGCCACTGTGAAGCAAATTCAGGACTCCATTGAGACAGTTGACGCAAAGGCTTGGGACTTTACTACTTTGTGGAGTACCAAGGACGCAAGATATAGACTATTCATTATTTTTATCTATTCTTTTTATCAGCAGTGCAACGGAACAGGTATGATGCCATTTCCCGGGCCGTGCAGCCTCCGAAGTTCTGTCGACTAACTGAGTTGGAGGCATGCTAAACTACTATCTTCCCCGCATCCTTGAACTTGTGGGAATCACCAACACCCAGGACCAGCTTGCCGTGAATATTGGAATGACGGTGGCCTCATGGATATCGACTGTCGTTGGTGCGACTATCATCGATCGCATCACTAGGCGATTTCTCCTGCTGGCTACGTTGGCAATCTTTATATTCTTTCTGGCCCTCATGTCCGTGGCTGGCGGTCTTTTCGAGAGTGGAATTGAGCAGAGGGCCATGGGGATATGGTCTATTGCTCTTGTCTATCTTTTCCAGGTGTCCAACGGACTTTTCGGTAGGTGGTTACGGACAGTGCTACCCTCTGCATTCTAACTGTCTATAGCTGCGGCTCTACACAATATTTATCCAAACGAGGTTCTCTCGATTAGCCAGCGAGCTAAGGGCATGGGAATGTACTCGTTCTTCCAAAACGTCTTCGGTTTCGCCATGACCTACGGTGTTGGAGAACTTTTGATGAGGATCACTTGGAAGGTGAATATTGCATTACGATTCCCCTTCTCACACCCCTGCTAACCAGATGCAGATTTACTTCATGTTTATTGGAACGAACATTATCTGCATGGCCCTTACATGGAAATTCTTCCCTGAGTTCCGCTTCCTCTCTCTTGAGGAGATTGACTACATCTTTGAATCTCCTGAAGTTCATCCCGTGAAGATGTCCAAAAGGCTTCAAAAGACGAGACTTCAGCAGAGGCGTGAAGAACGGGAGCGGCAGGTTAGTCTCGAGTAATATCGCCTATTCGAGTCCTTATGCTCGTTTTCATAGGCTAGGGCTTGAACAATCCTGCCGTGAGTAGTCATGGATTTGAGAGGGATCGATCTGGCTCTGGGGGAGGGAGCAACATTCAGCAGTTCAAGTAAAGCTGGGATGGACTGAACTAGTAGAAGGCTTCCATGACTGTGCAGTAAAGAGGGAATTTATATTGACCGGACTTTGTCCTCTTTGGAACTGAGCATGATCAGTGTAAGTTTTCAACAGGTTGTAACTCGTAATTACTCCGTGGTCTTACAATGAACGCCTGTGTGATTCGTCTGCATGGCCTACAAGGTGCATGGAAGACCCGTAGGATAGAGATTGAAGTAACTACACCTGATGAATACAGAATACGAATTTACAGCTGGGCCGTCTCGCAGCGAACATGATTCTCCCCCACACGATTCCCTTCAACAATGACCCTTTTCCCGTTTGGAAATATAACGTGAGCGTCGAAACTTGGTATCTGTGTACCCTCCACGACGGCAGAGTCGACAACGCGGCCATCCTTCCACTGAAACGATATCAACCATCCCTGCTTCGCCCGTACTTGCTCAAGTTGTCCTTTCTTCCAGTCAACAGGGCACGCCGGCAGCAATCGAACCTCCACAACCCAGCGACCGTCCCTTTCCGTTTCAGTCGACTGCACCAGACATTCAAGAATCCCGGCGCATCCGCCAAAGTTGCCATCAATCTGGAACGGGGGGTGCGTGTCTAGCATATTCGGCAACGTTGAGGTCTCCAAGAGGAGGTCTATATTCTCCCCACAAGCCTCGCCATCGAATAGCCTTGCATAAAAGTTGACTAGCCAGGCGCGGCTCCAACCCGTGTGGCCACCCCCGTTGTCCATGCGCTTCTTCAGGACTCTTTTGGCTGCCTCTGCCAGCTCTAGGGATGTGACGGGGCTGATAATATCGGCAGGGTAGAGGCCGAAGAGGTGGGATACGTGGCGGTGTCCTGGCTCGTCTTCTTCGTAATTGTTCAGACCCCATTCTTGTATAATGCCAGCTTCATTCAAGATCAGGGGTGGGAGCTTTCCCTTAGCATCTTGGACTTTGCTCTTCAAGGGATGGCTGGTATGACCCAACAAGTCGAGGCTCCAGAGGAATTGTGTGAAGGCTACGCGGATGAGCGTCATGTCGATAGCGGAGCCTTCACAGAAAACCCCTTGTTTCCCCAACTTGGTGATGAAGGTGTTTTCGGGCGATAGCGAAGGGCTCGTTACGAGATATTGGCCACATGCCGAGGGGATGAGGAAATCTAGCAGGAACTCGACGGCGCCTTGGTGGATGCGGAAAATGCGCCGGTGAAGAGCCTCGTCATACTGGTAACGTAGAGTCCCCATCATATCGACAGACAGCCAGAGTCCTCCCAGTGGCCAGAGAGTCGCGGGCATCCAACGGTCCTGAGTGCTCGTGTCTGCCCAGATATCCGTGTTATGATGGGCGCACCAGCCTCGACACCCGTACATGCGCTGGGCCGTCTCGCGGCCGCGGAGAGCCATGCGTTCTAGTAGGTCGATGACGGGACGAGTGCAGTCGTCTATGAGACTACACGGTGCTGCGGGCCAGTAGTTCATCTGGAGGTTGATATTGATTGTGTACTTGGATCCCCAGGGCGGAGCGAATTTGGCATTCCAGATTCCCTGGAGCGTTGCTGGCAAAGCCTTGTGCGCGTCTCGACTGCACGATATCAGGAGATAACGACCGTAGTTGTGATACAAGGCCACCAGTCCTGGATCTCGCGCTGTCCTAATACGCTCGTCTGTTGGGATGTGGGACGCATCTGGCCACATCCGGAGGCTCATGCGATTGAAGAGACGGCAGTAGTCGGCTCGATGTCGCTGTATCAGCTGGTTCCAGTCCTGGGCCAGCGCCTCATCAACATTGGTCGTGGCAACGAGCTCGGCATTCGCGTGGCGATACGTCGTCTGCGCCCCAAGTGCAATCCTGCAGGACGAGGAGGTGACGACAAGGCAGTTGCCGATGGCTTCGATTTTCCCTGCGTCGTCATCGCAAGCCACTCCGAGCACGAGGCAGAGTCGATTACTATTCGCGCCGCCGGGAGTGGCATGCATGACAATATGAGACGCCTTGGCCGTGACATCGTCTAGGTATACGTTGGTCTCGGTTTCGATGTCGCTGACACGGTCCAACCGCACAACAAACTGGGCGGGCTCCGAAGACGTACATCGTATGAGTAGAGCATTGTCTGGGAAGCTAGCAATGATATCGCGGCGGTAAGAGACGTCCTGATGCTTGTACTCTACGACTACCTGTGACCTAGCGATGTCCAGGTGTCGGCTGTACTCGTCGACACCATTGGTGTCATGACCAAATTCGAGGGTACAGATGCCTAGTGGTTCGTAATGTCTCATGCTCGCAGGCGAGGCGAAGAAGGCCTGACGAACCAGGGCCTCGGCTTTGTCATGTTCCTCATCCCGGATGAGCTGTCGAAGCTTGGGAAGCATACGTTGGGCGTCCCTGGGTGTCCTGTCTGATGGACCGCCGTACCAGACCGAGTCCTCGTTGAGCTGCAAAAGCTCCGTGTCGGTCCGTCCGTACACTGTGGCGCCTAATCGGCCGTTTCCCACTGGTAGGCTCTCCGACCATTGTGAAGCAGGGGCCGTGTAGTGAAGGTGTAAGTGCTTGTTATCGCCTTGTTCTTGAGCCATCATGTTCTCGGGAGTGGAAGAACGCCTGCCTGCAGCTCAATGATTACAGAGGCCACTCGGCACCTTTTTGGTCTATGGCTCGCTGCATGTCCGACTCTCCGCCAACAAGTTAAGATGACAACGGGCTAGAAATATCCCGACGGTTTCTAATATCCGACGGCCGAAAGATCCGACGGGTGGCAAGATCGGGACAGACGTTCCGAAACTGGCCCGTCTCCGAAATGTAAAGATTGGAGGGGCTAGGGGCATGACATGGGTGGTCCTACAGTCCGAGTTAGATCCTACTGTAAAGGGCAAGGTCAGCAGTTTCCCAGCACACGCCTGCTGCTCACTTCCTCCCTGCCTAGTTTCCCACAGCATCTTATCATTACTTTTCCCGAGTTGGGCATTTGTATATATTTACCAAATTGTAACAACTCGCCTCCGACTATTCTAGACAAACAATGAATGCTTCCAAACCACAACCAACTCTTAGCCCTCGATCCCCCTCCCCCCATTATGTCTTTCCCTAAGTCGCAGCCGGACTGGAACAACCTTCAAGTCCTCCACAGAAACACCCTCCCTCCGAGGGCGCATTTCTTCTCTTACTCGAGCGAAGAGGCAGCGCTGTCGTTTGATCGCGAGCAGAGCCAGTTCAAATCCCTCAACGGCACCTGGAAATTCCGCCATGATGCATCTCCCTTAGAGGTCCCCGACTGGGAGGATTTAAGCCCCCTCGCCTGGGCCGATATCACGGTCCCTGGGATGTGGCAGCTTCAAGGATACGGCCGGCCTCTCTACAGCAACATCAACTATCCTTTCCCCGTTGATCCGCCTAATGTGCCCTATCTCAACGAGACGGGCTCCTATTGGCGGCAGTTTACTACACCGGATGCGTGGAGTAGCCAGCAAGTCAGACTTCGTTTCGAGGGCGTCGACAGCGCATTCCACGTTTGGGTGAACGGTATGGAGGTTGGCTATAGCCAAGGAAGTCGCAATCCCAGCGAGTTTGACATTACATCATTCCTTACGCTCTCGGGTTCCCTCAACACTATTGCCGTCCGCGTGTACGAGCTTTGCGATGGATCATACATTGAGCGCCAGGACCAGTGGCTTCTGTCCGGCATCTTCAGGGATGTCTATCTCCTTTCCTTTCCCAAGCATGCTATTACCGATTTCCATGCCGTTCCTAAGGTCGATGATAGCCTCACAAAAGCTACCCTGTGCACTACTGTCAAGGTTCAAGGCGATACTACGGAACCCGTTATTATCAAGCTTAACAGCCCAGACGGAACCTTGATTCAGGAAACTCGCATCGAATCATCCGAGACAAGCACCATCGCCATCGAAGGCGAAGCGCTCAAACTTTGGTCTGCCGAGCAGCCAGCTTTATACACCCTACTTCTTTCTTTCGGCGGCCGTTATATCAGCCACCGCGTCGGTTTCCGACGCATCGAGCGGAAAGCCTCCAACTTCCTAATCAACGGCAAGCCCGTCATTCTATACGGCGTCAACCGTCATGAACACCACCCTTTGCACGGCAGGGCGGTGCCATACGAGAGCATGCGCGCAGATATAGTGCTTATGAAAAAGAGTAATATCAACGCTCTTCGCTGCTCTCATCAGCCCAATGACCCCCGCCTCTATGATGTCTGCGACGAGCTGGGCATATATGTCATGGCGGAAGCCGATCTCGAGGCGCACGGTTTCGACTCTGTTGAAAGGACAGCGATTAAAGACGCCCACTTGATGAATGGCATGGAAATCCAAGAGATATCTTATGCCCGCGCGTCAAGGTGGACGTCGGATAATCCAGAGTGGCGCGAGGCTTATATCGATCGGGCCGTCCAGCTCGTCGCGCGATTCAAGAATCACGCCTCGGTGATATTTTGGTCCCTTGGCAACGAAGCGTTTTCTGGACAGAATCATGCCGCCATGTATCGTTGGATTAAAAATGCGGATCCAAGTCGACTTGTTCACTATGAGGGTGACAGGGAGGCCGCTACTACCGATATCTACAGCGTCATGTACGCTTCGATTGACGACTTGAAGAAGCACATTGCCACAAAGCAGGACCGGCCGTTGATTCAATGCGAATACGGTCACGCAATGGGTAACGGCCCCGGCGGACTAACGGATTACATTGATATTTATCGGACAGAGAAGCTCCTACAAGGCGGCTTTATCTGGGAGTGGTGTAATCATGGTCTCCTCAAGACGGAGGGAAAGGCGTCATACTATGCATATGGCGGTGACTTTGGGGACTATCCTAACGATGCCGATTTTGTACTGGATGGTCTAACGTGGTCTGACCACTCAGGGAATCCTGGACTGGCTGAATACAAAAAGGTTATCGAGCCAGTCATTGTGCGTCTTGATGGCGGCCGTTTGTATGTCCAGAACCTCTACGACTTTATTGACCTTAGCCATCTGGCTGCCTCTTGGTATCTTGTGCGGGAATCGGGCAATACGGATCCTGTCAACTTTGCCCTTCCGCAGATTCAAGCCGGACAGGAAGTCCTTGTCGACCTAGGGTTGGACGACTTCCGAAGCTCTGAAGACACGTGGATCACGTTAATTTTCCGTCTAAAGAACGACACTACCTGGGCAACCATGGGGCACGAAGTAGCTTGGGCTCAGATTCCTCTCTTCAAGGAGCACAAATTACCAGTGCGGCAGCTTGCGCTCGAGTCAGCTGAATCCCCATCCATCCACGAGATACCCGGGCGCCTCTTCATCACTTGGTCAAGGTCCAAGTCCAGTTTTACCTTCGACATGGTCCGCGGTAACTTGCAGTGGGCTAATGAGGGAGGCAGGATTGTGTCCAAAGGCCCAGAGCTTGGCCTGCACCGCGCCTTGACTCAGAACGATGTCGGATTCGGTGGTGACGGCACCGAGTGGACCAAGTTCCGCGTCTCGGACACCAAGATGCATGTACGAGGTGTTACCTGGAAGGTCGAAGACAATAACACGGTTGCTGTGGAAGCGACTGTTCGCGTTGCGCCTCCCGTTCTCGAATGGGCTTGTGACGCCAAAATGACTTACACCATTACCACCGACAGCGTGTCTATTCACACCAAAGGCAGCTTCTCTGGGAACTATCCCAGGTATATTCCTCGGTTGGGTCTTACCCTGTCCTTGCCCAAGCATTTTGACAACGCCAACTGGTTCGGCAGAGGGCCTGGGGAGTCATACAGGGACAAGAAGCAGGCAGCTCGGTTCGGACAATGGGAAGCATCTCTGGAGAATCTGCAGACAAACTATGAGTGGCCACAGGAGAATGGTAATCGTGCTGATGTGCGTTGGGTGAGTGTTGGGTCCCAGGCCGACAACAGGACGAGACGGCTGGAGGCGCGCATGGAAAGACCCTTCAACTTCTCGCTGAGGAATCACGCTACTGCTGACTTGGAGCAGGCCAAGCACCCGCATGAATTGCTAGAGCTTGACGAGACGGTGCTGAACCTGGACTACGCGCAGCACGGCCTGGGCTCTGGGAGCTGCGGACCTGGTCCTTTCGAGAACGATCGTTTGGTTGCTGGGCCGTTTGAGTTTACCACTGTGCTCCAATTAGCTTAAATGTAGTTATATGGTCAAATGGTAACAATTACGAAGAAAAGCTAAACAAGCTGTCGAGGCTACGGCAATGCCAATCACGCCCCAAAAATGAAATTACGTCTAGTAACCAGGCTACTGGCGACCAGGTTGTCTGCGGACTAGTTAGCTGTGTTCTACAGACGCTTACGATGTCTCAAGAAATGTACAGGTCCTGTATTCTTGCTACTACTGAGTTGGCTGCCCACTCCATCAAGGGCGAGTTGCTACTATCACGAAGTAAAAAGAAACACAGTTTTCTTGACATTTTAAGCATTTCAAGATCTAGTTCTTTCATAGTTACCTAATAAGGTTCTGTGTTCATTTTCCGACGGCTTGTTTTACATTGGCCCCGGCTCTGGGTGTTATCAATGCCCCCACCACGCCCACGCCAATTATCCGACGGATGAAAAGCACAATAAAATAGCCGGCCTAGAAGTCGAGCACACTATTTATATTAATTATCCGAGGTGTGGCGGGCAACCCCGGCTTTGATTCTCATACTTGGAGAGCACAACCCCTTCACGACCCCTACCCTTGGCAATCTGGAATTGTGTGTTTGTTCATGAACAGAGAGACTCGGACGGACGCCGGTCTACATACCGGTTATTGCCCCGAGGTCCAACACATTTGTCGCCTTCGACAAGTTAGGCATTGGGTACGAATCGGAATGGAGACAGAAAGTGACTTATTTCTTGCGTAGCTCCGATACCTACCCCGGATTCTGATGCTAGTCCGCTCCTGTGTAGGACTACCTGAGTCCCCATGGGGAAGTATGCCGCCAACTGCGTCACGATCTTTGTTCCGAGAGATGACCAATGCGTATCAGAAAAATCTAGTTAAATAGGTAGGTATTATGCAGTTTGAATGTCAAAGCGGATTACACTACGCAATTCAACTCCTCGTCTATCCAATCTACACCTGTTCAGTCTCTGCCTAACTGCCACGATGCGCTTCCCCTTTGCTTCGTTGCTCATCTATCTTCTCGCCGCTGTATTGGCGCCGGTGAGCAAGGCTTCGAGTCTTCAAGTCCGAGCTCCCGCTACCGGCTCTAACAAAATCGTCACCTATCCAGTCCCGACTGGAGTCAGCATCGCCAACTCATTCGAAGTCAAGATCCGCACTCCTGGTGGCAAATGGCAGAACGTGACCACCTACCAGCCTACGGTTGCTCAGATCAACACCACTACGGGATCCAGAGCCGTCTTCGCGTCGTCCATGGCCTACTTCGACTTCAACGGCACTGTTGAGATTTCCGCCACGTATTCGAAAGCCCGCGTTGAGGAAGCGAGAGTGCGGCCTGACTCCTTGGATATCGCTCCGAATAAGTCGGGTCATACTGTCAAATTCAAGTTGTCCCGGCCTCAAAACGTCGTTTTGCAGGTGAACGGTGAGGTTTTCGACTGCCTACACCTGTTTACCAATCCCATCAGTACAGAAACGCCCTCTAGTGACGACCCAGACGTAATCTACTTCGGTCCCGGCTTCCACTCCCTCGCGGAAGCTTTGGAGGTGCCATCAGGAAA
The DNA here is from genome assembly GCA_011426275.1 of Dactylonectria torresensis. Lineage (NCBI taxonomy): Eukaryota > Fungi > Ascomycota > Sordariomycetes > Hypocreales > Nectriaceae > Dactylonectria > Dactylonectria torresensis. The sequence goes on along the minus strand of VYKG01000099.1, from coordinate 87,784 downwards.
GACAGTCTATGTCGCGGGTGGCGCCGTCGTCTCCGTGCCGTCCATCTATATCACCAACGTCACGGGCGCAGCTGTCCGAGGCCATGGCGTCCTCACTTCTACCAGATCCGGCAGCATTTCCATTACACGGTCTAAAAACGTCGTCATTGATGGTCTGATTGGACTTAACTTCATGGCCAGGACTTTCGAGTCAAGCAATGTCGAGATTCGTAACTGGCGATCCTTCAGCTCTGTGCAATGGGGCGACGGGATCGACCTCTTCTGCAGCAAAGATATCTTGATCGACTCCGTATTCTTAAGAAACTCTGACGATTGTTTGGCCATCTACAACCATCGGGATAGCTGGTATGGGGATAGTAAGAACATTACCCTGCAAAATTCGTCGCTGTGGGCCGATGTGGCACACCCTATCAACGTCGCCACACATGGGAATACCCTTGACCCGGAAACGGTGGATGGCTTCACTGTCCGTAACGTCGACATTCTCGACCATAGGGAGAAACAGATGCTCTACCAGGGAGCCATTGCAATCAACCCCGGCGACAGCAACCTTGTGCAGAATGTCCTTATTGACGACGTACGCATTGAGGACTTCCGTATGGGACAGCTACTGAACTTCCGGGTGATGTTCAATGAAAAGTACAATACGTCCCCTGGTCGAGGCATTCGTAATGTCCTCATCCAAAACCTCAAGTATAACGGTAATCATGCCGGCACTTCAATCTTCACCGGTTATGATGCCGACCGCACCATTTCCAACGTTACATTTCATAACCTGACGATCAATGGTCAGGCCATTAGTGGCTCCATGAAAAAACCTAGTTGGTATCTTACTACGGATTTCATTCCTATGTATGCAAACGAGCATGTGAGCAACCTAACATTCATTGCTTAAGGGATATTTAATCTGGCTGTTGCATTTGTACATATTCTGGAGGGGTATGATCTTAGATCTAGAAATGGAGCTGCGTCACGGTCGTTGCGCTACTTCCCGTAGCGCTTTGAGAACGGTGGTCACAAGGCTCCTGGCTTGACTGATGGGCTGTATCAGTCGTGCTTTGACTCGAATCTACCCTTTTTCGAGTGGCTGGTGGCCGACACACCCCATATCAACTAGTTTACGTCTTTCATATCAGTATATCCTGCTAGAAACTTAGACTGGTGAACCCTTTATGCCGTTTCTGAGCGTCTAGCCGTAGTGTTTGATAGTGATATGAGTGATGTCTTTATCGTCGACGTCGGTGGTGGTAGGGGCCACGTCATGGCCTCATTTGCCGCAGGATACTCCAATTACCCTAGCCGATTCATTCTCTAAGACCAACTCAAACTCATCGCCACAGCCCAAACATACGGCCTCTTTGAAGCCCAATCCCACGACTTCAACCCTCCCCAACTCGTCGAGGAAGCTCGCGCCTACTTTCAATACTCAATCCTGTAGAACCTGAAGCCGGCCTTGAAGCCGGGATACTCGAGGGTGCTGCTCAACGAGATCGTCCTGTCTGAGAAACAGCCTTCGGCCCCGGCTACGGCCCCGGCTACGGCCATGGACATGATGATTCTTGGACATCTGGGCGCCTCGAGTGAGAGGACTGAGTACGAGTGGCGAGCTATTGCGACTGAGGCTAGTTGGAGATTACCAATATTTTCTCCAACACTGGGTCGCCTGAGAGCGTGATTGAGTTTGCCTTTCCTTCTGTTTGAGCGTTCATAAGAGATGGCCATCGCCAAGATCTAATCTCAAGTAGCAAATAATGATCTGACGATGTTCTCAAAGCTTGTGATATAGCGTGATGAATACTAACTAACTGGCCACCCACTCCTTCGAGGGCGAGTGCGAGATGGATGCTTTCCCACTATCAAAGAATTTGCAAAAATACTGAACTCAATAATATTCCCCTCAATTGACTGCAGGATTCCACAACCTTCATCCTTCAACCTGTTTCCAGTTCTTATGTACCACAAAATGACCTGCGTCATCACTCACCCGCTCCAGATACCACAAACACACAGAGATCCTGAGTATGCCATTGCACCCTCTTCTGTTCATTCTAGCCGAACAACTTTGCCCCTCAACTCCAACACAATCTTCTGCCGCCTGGCTGCATACTTAATCATCGTCTCATCGTACGCTTGCCTCCATTCCCATCTCAGCGGCACCTTGGTCTTCACTACCCCCGACCAGTTCTCCGCACTGTCTCGTTTCCATGATGCGTCGTTTGCAATCTTCTTCTGGTCCAAATGACGCCCTACCAAAAGCCACCGAACCATTTCACTGTTCTTGATTGGTGGCATGGGCTCACCATCTCGTTGACGCAGAAGATCATCTGGCACGTTTGCTCCTTGACGAACGAGACACCTGACTGTTGTTAGGTGATGACCAGAGAATGCTGCGGCCAAAGGTGTCCCGTGCTGTTTGCACTGTTGATTGATATCGGCTCCAAGGAGAAGAAAGGGCGATATGGCTTCGCTCTGCCCCCAACATGCAGCTTGACAAAAGAGGTTGTGTCGTCCAAGGTTTGCAAAATCTGCAATGCGGCGCATCTCATTCTTGCCGTAGTAACGATGAATAAAGTGTAAGCTCTTTGCTACTGCACGTAGAGCACCCGATGGTGTGAGCACCCCTAACCACCCTGCATTCGGCCACTCAATCAGCTCACATTGCAATAACGGTGCATTCCTATTCAGCACTGAAAGTAGCAGTCTGGCAGACGGATTGAGCAACATGAAATGAGCGGCGGCCATCGACAAGCAATCCTTCTGATGCAAGCTTAACCCTTCATCGAGGAGTTGATGGAACAACTGAAGAGCTGGATCTGGGCTATTGGACTCAGACTTTCCTTCGGCCCTGGCAATGATTTGCAGAGGGCCTCGCCCCCAGCAATTCGTTTGCGCGTTCTGTGAGCTCGTTTTTGCAAGGATTGTGGCTAGTTGCCAGTGCATTGCCCAACACGCATGCATCAGAGGCGTCTCGGCTTGGAGGTCTATTGCATCGAGACGAGCGCCGCTACGAATGAGATACTCCGCGACTTCTTTGGACCCATAAGCGGCTGCGATATGAAGAGGCGTCTTATGGTAGCAGTCTCGTTTTTCAATATTTGCCATGTTCTTGATTAGAACTTTCACAGCGTCGACGTTATTCAGTCGCGCCGCAGAATGAAGTGGTGTACTTTCACTACCTGTGGCATCTGGCTGGTTGACAAGATGGGACACAATATCCCCGGCCGAGAGGTCATTGGAGGTCAATCTAAACAAATAAGATTAATTGAATGAAACTCATATACCGTGTCAAGTCTGACTTACCTTGAATTCTTGGGTTTGTCTGTGAGTACATCCAAGAAAATCCCAAGTCCCTCGTTGTTGTTATTTTGGATAGCAATGGACAGAGGATTGTAACGCGAGCTAATAAAACTCCCACCCTCATGAAGGAATTTCGCGATCAGTAATGGTAACAGGGGGTTGTAATCCGAATGCGCCGCAGCAGCCTCGAGTGCCGTCGAGTATTTGCCCGCACAGAGATCTTGATAGACAGTTGAAACAGTGGCACCATCCTTAACAAGCCATTCGACTATCTCAACGCTTCTTTTTTCACATAGAGCTACCATAAGGGCGCTGGCACGTACTGGCCGAATGAACTCGATATCTACTGGGCATCCAGCCGCGCAAATGTTCCTGCAGGCTGTAATGTCCCCTTCTCGAATGGCAGTGTCCAGTGCGTTTCGCATGATGCTCAACCCCTTTGGTCTCACCACCGAAGTTGTAGCGATGGAGGGATCTGTGGTGCTCTCTAATAAGGCTTTGATGATTTCCTGGCCACCCTTGGCATAGGCTAACCCTAAGGGAGACAGCTCCGAGGAATCGAGTGTCTGTCTTGCACCGAGTCTCAGCAGCACCTTGACACACTCTAAGTGCTGCATCTCGACTGCTTTATGCAATGGCGTCGACCCGCGGCGGCAAGTGGCGTCTATGTCGCCGCCACGTTCCTTGAGATATTTAATTACAGCATGGTTATTGAATCTAGCGGCGTAGTGCATTGGCGTCTCGAGGTTGTCGTCGCCAACCTCGAGGTCGCTTATAAGGCCTTCATCAAGATAAAAGCGCAGGCAGGCGAGGTCGTAGGTTGCGGCCAAATGCAGAGTACTTACGAGCTTTCGATTCTGATCACCTATCTTAATTGAGCAAGTTTGACCCCAGAGCTCGGGGCGATTTCGAGCTCTAGTGGTCGTCATAATCTTTCTCAATATTGGTAGATTGTTGGTCAGGACAGCTTGGTTCGGCGAGTTGAAGTAGTACAAGCCAGTGGCCCATGGGTCGGCTTTGAAATCAATCAGCATCTCTGCGGTTGTGGTCGATCTTTGACCTATGTGATAGGCGAGTGGCGATCCAAAATAGTCGGCTGATGGTAAATTGACATCAGCACCACTTTGCAATAGCCGTTTCAGTTTGAAAACAGAGCCATCCCTGCCACCCGACCCCGCCGTGAAGTGAAGAGGCCCACGACCACCGAGGCTTTTAACTCCTTGGATCAATTGTTTCGCACTCGTATGAGCCAGTAGTCGGTCGAAGTGTGCCTGGCTTACTTGTATATCAGGAAAACAAGCAAGGTCGATGGGAGAGATTTGATCTACCCTTAAATGAAGGTTCACCCCGTTCTTTAGAAGAAATGCAGTCATTTTTTCGTCATTGTGAATGATAGATTCTGATAACAGGAGAGACAGGGAGGGCTGAATCTCTGCCGTGGTCCAATACCTGGTATGCTTGGCAATTTCTGTCACAATTTCGGTAATCGATTCCCAGAAGGCCAGGCGTTGAATTTTCTCCTGAGATTTCAAGAACTTCTCTTGCCTCAAAGAAGTCTGTTGAGCGATTTGCGCGATGAAAGGGTATAAAAAGCAACCTTTATTTTCCTCTTCAAACATTCGTAGGCCTCCATGCCGGATCAGAGCAAAGATCGCGTCTTTTAGCCAATCGAATTTCTCAATTGTGCTCAGAGGTGGTTCTGTCTGTGAGTCAGCCTTGATCATGACCTTGGCAAGAATCTCCGAGCATAGAAATTGCCAGAGAGCAATGGTTTCGATGGCTTTGGACGCCGAGGCTCCGGGCAGCAACGCTGTAAAGACGTCTTCAGGTAAAACCACGTCGTCCTTAATTGCCCTGAGCAGCACCAACTCGAGTGGCGTTCTTGAATCCTCTCCTCGCCGCTGATCAGATGGAAACAGCTTCTGAAGAAGCTCGACACACTTGAGACTTGATCCGGAATACAGATAATGCAAAGGGTTTCCACCATCACTGGTCATGCCGTCTACGTCAACACCGACGTCAAGTAGCCTTTGGACAACATCAGACGATCCCATACGGGCTGCTGCTTGAAAAAGAGACTTCGTACTTCTCCAGTGTGCTTTTGTCTGGCAATGTTGTGCGAGGAGGAGTACAGCGGATTTACACTCATTATGCAATGCGGCACAGATCGGAGTCATGCCTTGCTTTGATTCCACAAGCAGTGAGGAGTCCCACCCTTCATTCTCAAGGAGAGCCCGAAGTATCTCGGTTGAGTTCAGCTTGGCACTTTTATGCCAGATCGTCTCGCCATCGTGGTTTGCGATTGTTGTGGAACCACCGTGTTGTAAGAAAACCCGGAGCATGTCCTCTTCATAATCCTTCGTGCACAAACTGACTGGTGTGTTGCCATACTCATTCGCCGTATTTGGGTCGCATCCTGACTCGAGAAGCAAGGTCAAGGCGTCTAAGGATTCTGAGCGCACGGCAATGTGAACAGAGGACCAGGTAGGGTTTTCGCAGTCGATATCTAGAGATTGAACGAGCTCTAAACGGCCAGTGTCGAGGAACTTTTGGAGCTCCCGGACATCATTGTTAACAATGACACTACGGATGTGGTCGCGCGTGTCATCGTTACTCATCGTCTCGTCAAGCCAGGGCTCAACAGCTCGTCGCCTCTTTAGGTTCACCCGTTCCGCAAAACGTAAGGTCATGGAATATAATTGTGATCGCGTCGAACTCTCGGTTCCCATTTGTTCGAGGGCTTCGAGAAAATGTGTGAGAGCGTTGCTGGTTGGCGTATCTTTCGCGAGCATCGCAAGTGCATTTCGGTCGAATCGTGTTTCGTAGAAGTTGCGAAAATCTTCCAAGTCTGGCTCATATACTACGACTCCAGCTCGAATAAGATCTGCTGCCATTTCAAGAATAAGTATATTGAGGTGTGATGAGATTGCGACGAAAAAAACCGTTGAGCTCCAGAAGAGAGTATTAGGCTGCACATTTGGGTTCGAGCAGGACTCTAGGAACAACTGAACAGTCTGTCTCCGAGCAGACTCGTTGTTATATGGTTCCAAGCCAACGACTGAGTCTGCGCTATCAGTAAACATCCCCAGACTGGCGAGCGAACAGTGTAAGGGGGTACCGAATCTGCTGCTCACATCTGGCGATGCGCCAGCGTCTATGAGACGACGACAAAGAGCAGGCAAACCCAGAGCGGCGGCCATATGCAACGGAGTAAAGTCCGGTCGCAAAACCGAATCAATGGCGGTAATGGTGTCATCTATATCTGACCCGAAATCGCCTCTTTTGCTGAAATAAGGCACCACCGGTCCACCTAGACAGTGTCTTATGATCTCTATCGACCACGAGCAAAAACCTGGGGTTTTTGGCAGCTGAAAGAGAGCATCGAGTTGTTCAGCGACAAGTTTTTCGGTATTTTGACGATGAACATAGTAAGGCCAGTACATAGCCGCATGCTCGTAAAAGGAAATTCCGTCTCTTCCATCCAAGATGAGATTAATTTCGGCCTCGGTAGCTTCCGGAATCCGGTCGTAGTTTTGCAATGTCAAGAACTGGAGACAGAGGGGGCCAAGCAGTGTACAGGCCTTTTCCTCAGAGACGCCGTATTTGGCTAGTATAGGATGCTTTAAGCAATCGTTCTGGAGATACTCTTGAACGGTAAAATGCGCAAATTCAATTCTCTTTCCATCTCCGGAGGCCCGGACAAGGCTGCCACACCAGCGAAGAATCTCTTGCTCGTCCACAACTTCATCGTCGTGAAGAGCATCCGAGTCATCCGCGAGAGAGACCGCTTCGGATATCTCTCGGAAATTGAGCCGAAGATCGCGCAGGCTGGAATCAAAGCCGGAACTCATAAGTAGTAAGGTCCTCTGCACAAGGCGCCTTACTTGCTCATCATAGTCCTCTACTCTCATGAGAATTCGTTCATAAGTTGCAGGGAGTGTGGGTGGCAGTTTCTCCAGTGCGATTCGGCGGGCTCTATCAGTCGGAAGCTCGCACATGTGGTCCAAGTGACACGAAACCCAACGAAACCTACTATTTGTTAGGAAAACCGCTTTCAAAGAGCCTATATCACGAATCGAACTCACATTCCCTTGGCTCCCTCCACGAGCTTGACCATGATCTGATCTTTTAAAGTCATGTCCCGAAGCCGCAATTTTCGTGAGTTGATGCGCTGCTCCAGTTCAGATGCGACATAAAGTTGGATATCCTCGGTGTGAGCTTCTAGCTCGATGCAGCGGAAGTCGGACTTGACCTGGTGACGGATTTGCAGCTCATCTCGGCTCAACAGTGCAAGACTGATCTTCTCCTGATCCTCTCTCACGGCAAGAGACACCAGGTTCTTCAAATTCGTCTCGACTTGGTCGTCACATTCGTCAAGCCCATCGATAATCAAGTAGACTTGGCTAAATGAGCTGCACATTTGGTGCAAGATTCCAATGAGTCTTTCCGGTTCGGGCTCTCCTTGGAGATGTAGGTTCGACCGTAGCTCATCGTGGTAGCTCTCCAAGAACGCATAAGCAGCTTCATCTTGAAGGGCAAGCTGAGAACAAAGAGACGAGAGAATATTTGAAGATTGCTGCGTTCTTTTGTCCCTGTGCGTGCAGAAGAAGTAACCCACAGCTGTCCCGGCAGTGTCGCGCTGGAGACACTCGCCGATGATGACGCTCGCAATGACGGACTTTCCAGCACCTGGTATGCCGGTGAACCAGGCCATGGAAGCAGGTGTATCGTACCATTCCTCAAAGTCTGCTCCTTCTGTCAACCAAAGAGCTGTGAGAGGATGTCGCAGTTTGCGGTTGATCTCAAATTCTGCCCGAGGATTGACTTTGCTGAAGAAGCTGAGAACGTCACGCCTTTTCTGGTCCAGGGAAATCTTGGTCTCGATGTCCAAGATCTTCTTGACGGAAGCCTGGAGATCTTTAACGCGTTTATTTGTATCTTCGTGTCGAGATAGGCACTCGTTCAGCTTGCTCATTGATTCGGCCGAGATGGCAAGGTTGATTGTCTGTTTATACCGCTGAAGGTCCTGGATAATCTCTTTCGTTTCTGTCGATGAGAATGGCCACTTCAGCCGACTCTGAAGTCTATCAAGGCCAGAGGGCGAATCAAATTGCGACTTCTTGCTAACCAGGCTATTTTCTAGGCGACGAAGCAGTTGCTGGCAGTCGTGTAGATGATGCAATTTGAAAATCGACGATTGTGCATGGCCCGTTGTGTCCAAAGAATCGCTCTCCAGATCGAACGCAACCAGTGATAAATCGTGTAAGAGAACGGAAAGATTCTTCACTTCGGCGACAAAACCTTCCAGCTCATTTCGTGAACCTTTCACAGCCCTGGCATACTTGACGGTGGTTCGAAAGACGAGGTCAGCCAAGGTCACGAGCCCAGCAACGCTCGCGGAGAGCGACAGAGGGTCCATGTTTGTGGCTCAAAGAGCGGACATTTGACCGTCAGTCGTCACTCATACGCATAGCGTATCAGAAGCGCACCATGAGCGTTCGCTGTAAACCGGCTGGTTGAGTTGGGAGAGGAATCGGGTGGGATGCGAGCAGGATAAAAGTGAGGGAAATGATGAGGTGTTTAATGAGCAGCCGTGCGCACTACTGCTGGCCTCCGCCAATACTCAGCCCCTCTGGTGGCCTTTTGGTTGCCTGTTGTTGGTCGCCTTGTTGCTGCAGGTGGTGTTACACGGCAACCACTCATAGGCGGATTCTCCTCTGCTGCGGCAAGGCGTCCTTTTGTTGATAGTCTACAAAGACTGCAATATATCCCTGTACGCCGATACGCCTTGCCATGATGTCATGCCAAAAAATTACCACTCCCAGGTTCTTGTCGGTAGTTGGACAGAGACCTGAAAACACCATAGCCCAATTGCCACTATTCTTCAGCTTCATTACTCGAGAAAATTGTCCCCTAAACAGAGCGAGAACCGCGATGATTTGAATTCAGTAATGATTTAGGGTTAAAGAATACTGCAAGTAGTCACGCATTGAGCCTGGGTTTTGGGCAAGCTTAACTAGTTTATTGGCATTAAATGTCTGAATATTAGCAACCTGCGACACCTGATTTCGTGAAGTGAGTAGTGCAGTTGAGCATGAAGCCCGTATTTCTACAGCATGGCTCAGAGTCGAGTGGAAAGACTTAGCAATTCGTATCTAAATGAAGCGAGCTATTTCGAAAAGTGATGTCGTCCTTAACATCAAGTTGCCCTTTCATGATATGATGTTTCGATATCCACGTTTACATTTTGTAGTTAACATAAGTTAATTACCTTCCTATAGATACCATCGCTTAACCCCCAATCAGAAATAGGACGCTCCTTGAACAGGGCAGAATATTCTAATTTAGGATTGCATGTTCTATCAGTCAACAGCCTAATTCAGCATAAATCGTATTATGAATTAGTGTATAAATGTCATAAGTGACATAGCTAAATACAGCAGTTTAGGGCCTTCATTGGGGAATATCTAAGAACGCGCACCGGCTGCTGCGTTTCTGTGCTAAGCTTTCCTTTATTATGATCATAGCAACACTGCTCAGGCAAAGGCCATATCTCTCTGCTTGGGCTCGCTACCGACCCGCGGTACGTGCCGAGCCCTCAATAACCCAAGTGCAGAGATAGCAGGCAGCACTATCCGGCAGTGCTAGTTTCTGCTGGCACCTTCAAGTCCTTTGCCGCCTCCAGAAGGATGTCTCTCATCCGGGCGTAAAGCTCTTGATCCTCTTCCTCCCACACAACTCCGCCGGGAAACACCGTTTGTCGCAATCTATTGACCCACGGAATCCACGGTTGATACTATACCGTGAAGTTTGTCTCTGCAATCCTGATAAATGCCCGCTCGCTGGCAATAGTGCCTCTTTTGTAAATCGCTAGCTCCTCTGTGTCGAGGAAGTTCCACTTGTCGAACTGTGGGACAATTCTACCCTGCCCTGGGCCGGTGTAGTGAATGCAGGTCCAGAAGAAAACCCAAAAGAAAGACTCGAGGTCGTGCATAAAAGAGTGTTGCTCATTAAGTAGCACCCCGATGGCCATAGAGGCTCTTGTGCCTGTTTTTCCCTTTGCTCCTGACGGGCTCTCTCGATGCACTTTGACGGAGAGATCAAGATCAATTAAGAAGGCAGGCCAGGAAGAGTTATCAGCATTTTCGTTTATCATCAAGTTGTTGATAGAGATGTCTCTATGCAAGAGGCCTGCCGCATGAAGGGACTCATGTCCGTTGATGCAACCCTCAAGGCCGGCAAGCAGGGCTGATCGAGAGCTGGCCTTGTATATGGGCAGTCCGTAATCACGAAGCACGATACGACGATGTATCCGATTCGACAGCGCCTGGCTGGCAGTCTCAGTGTTTATCGAAGATCTAGAGCAGGCTCGCTTGCTGGGAGGGAGACCGGTACCAGTCCGACTAGATGTCCGCTTCCTACTGGAGGTGGTGATACTGCGGCCCCGGCGAGCATCACTAGCCGTCATGTCATTCACGCTGCTTGGCGGTATCGAGCGCGCTGGACGGTAATTTAGGGCTGTCACGACATCTAAACCCCCGCGGACATTGTTTCGGATATCGTCAACTGCCCCGTTGATTGGAACAGTCTCATGATGATAATATCGGGTCATGTTGACCACACCTTTCGCGGTCGCCTCACGTAGCAACTCGCCTTCCTCGTCGCGTTCTGGATATTGCCAAGAATCCTTGATAATCAGGTGTGTATCTGGTTGCCCCTCAACATGAGCTTTCCAGCAAGTCGTAGCCCGGCCAGCTATTGAAGGCGCGCGTCGTATTAAGCGATGTATGATAATCCACTCAGTCGAGGAACCTTCCTGTTTGACTTGGATAAGCGCTCCTCGTCGCTAGTCATGATGATAGGGTCGAACCCAAGTTGCTTTTCATTCATCCAGAGAAAGCCGAGGATCGTATACACGAGTCGTAGGCCCTCTTCATTAATGTCAAACTGCTCGGATACAATACCTCCGAGTCGGTCAAACACCCAGATTCGCATAAATGACACACACATAGTAAAACCCAAGACGAAGCGGCGATTGTCCTGCGCAATAAATACTTTCCTTGCATATCTACCAAGGTCGAGCCATGCGTCCGAGGCCTTATCAGCAAAACAGTTACTTTTGAGCTCGCCTGGTACAAGGACTTGAGACCAAGTGTACCTTGAATGGGCCTTAGCCTCAGGGTCATTGATGAAGCTGATGTCCAGCTTGCGTATTGCCACAGAGCCATCAATCGGCTGGTCAGGCTTTGCCAGCAGCCGGGGCAGATGTTTCGGACATGTCCTTTTGCTTTGCACATACGTCGCCAGTTTCTCATTGAAGCTTGCAAACCAGCTCATTACAGATTCCTGTTTTGCATCTTCAGGCCATCCCGCCCAACCGTTGTTATACAGACAACTGCTACCTGACTGGCATTGATGGAAGAACTCCTCAGAGGCTAACTGTAAATCGGCCACGCCTCCAAAATACGTATCGTGGAACTTGGAAAGACCGACATATATATGACCAAGTTCCTCCTTAAGGACCTGATCCATATACTTCGGTGCTCGGACGAGTTTGGGAAGCTACTGGTGTTACGCAGCCACGGCGTCTGCTGTACACATGTATATGACACGAGGGATCGGGGAGGCGGGTAGATTCGGTGACGGCATCATCAACTAGCGCCCAGATGAGGGGATCGTCGAGTTCGTCGGCGAGGGCTGATTTGAGGAGAGGATTGATGCGATCTAAGTCGAAGTGGACTGAGGCGGTTGCTTGGAATAGTCGTACGAGGCCGGCTTGCAGCGGACTAGAGCTTGTCGCCGATTGTAGAAGGCGGCTAGCAGGGAGAGCTCCTAGGGCGAATAGAAGAACGGATGCGAGGTCTAGTATCTCTGCAGGTCGGCTAGAGTGGTTGGTCGAGCAGGGGAGCTTCGTGGTGTCCCGCCTTGTCGTTCAAGTTGTTCGAGCCCCTCTGGAGTGCAAGGGATGTTCGTGCTCGCATGTGGATCGGAACGAGGTTTGGAAAGACTCTAGACTCTTCCCAATGGGATTGAGCCTGATGATGTCCGACCGCGCATCTGTCATGGCCGATGCTAGGCGGTCGAGGAGGTAGCATCATAGCATCACGGGCTGTACGAATTCACATTTCAAAACGCGTTGCATTGGCATTTCTCAATTGAACGATGACGTGTGACCGCTAATTTATGTCACGCCTTCATTAATTTACAGCGCTTCGCCCGCTAACTTATAGTGACATTTGTCGGTACCTAAGTACAAATACCGTATTAGGGGACTAACTGGGGTTAGTGCACAGTGGACAGAGAGGATGGAGATAAATAAGTCATGTTATCTGCCCCTTCTAATTTTCTTTGTCATCATTTGTGCGCAACAGCGAAGGGTTACAGAATACTGGTACTGCAGTGCTGTGGATCCCAGATATTTGTGCTCAAGCCGCTACCTAACACACCTCTGCTTCTCCATGGCATCATGAATCCTATTATAGCTCATGTTGAAGTCCATCTTGGAAAGCCTCGCTTCAATCGGCATTTCACGAATCACGTTGCGCGTGTCGGTAGGTACTTGCCTGGTTCTCGATCATCGTATACTGTCGATAGTCTGGAGGACATCAAGCCCGTCATCCCGGCTGATATGAGAAGAAGAGCCAAATCATATTCACACCGGCCGCATCGTAGATCTGAGGAACGAGTTTCAAATAAAAGTTGAATGATGGAAAGCTACTAAGGAAATAAAATTGTAGACTACTAAAGATAATTGTGGGTTTGAACAGAAGATCGATAGGCTACACCGCCAGAGAGCATTACCGTTTAGGCCTTCTAAACAGCAACAGTAGCCATTTTCTTTTCGGCCACCTTGTGAATGTTCTCAACAATCTGGACAAGGCTCTGGCTGTCAGCCTTCAGTTCGGGGATAGCAGCGGCAATATGAACCACCATATCTCTCATGACAATCAGGAGGGGAGCTGGAGAATTGGTTAGCGGCAATCTAAACATCGGCATCAGTGTCAACTTACTGTTCTCGTTTCGCCTGGTGGGGACGGCCTCGGAAACATGGCGTTCCTCGAGAACATCGCGCTTGGCCGCGACGCAGGTGCATTGGTCTCCATTCAAGACGTTGTTGAGGGACTGGACGTTGATCTTCAGGCCCTTCAGAGCAGCATCGGTCAGAGCGGCGGTAAAGAGACCGAGGTTCTCCACTCCACCAAAAGCAGTCGTCAAGCTACTGACAATGTTGGCGGGATTCCCTCCTTGGGTTGTCTGAGGGGCAAGTAGAGCCCCCAAGTTGAGCCCGTCCAAGAGTGAGCCCGAGTTTCCATTGCTAGATCCCGAGTTTCCGTTGCTGGATCCCGAGTTTTCATTGTTGCTGCCCGAGTTTCCTGTGTTGACTCCCGAGTCCCCGCCTGCACCTCCCACGGCATTGGACACGCCCTCGCCCAGAACACCATTCGTGAGGCCGGTCAGGGTTCCAGTCAGCCCGTTGACAATCTGATTCTGGTTGGTGGTAGAGGCGTGACCTGAAAGCAGACCTCCTGCAATGCCGCTGAGCAGGTTGTTCACGCCGCTCAGAAGGTCGCCAGTAGCTCCGGTTGCTGTCTGGCCAGTGTTGGTGACGGTACCAGTCAAGGCGCCCAGAAGCAAGTTGGCGTCAACGCTGACGGAAGCTTCGACTTCGAGGCCGGCCGACAGGATATTCCCGAGCAAACCGCTAGCCATATCAAGCACCCCGCAGACTGAGTCGGAGGCAGCGTTGACCGCGTCCCCTCGGGCGACGATGCCCGTCTCTTTTCGCCTCTCGAGCTTAGAGACAGCAGTGAGAGCAGCCCTCTTCTCCCCGGCCTCGCTGTTAGCATGGACATGACGCATAGTCGGTTTATCCTAGAGTACATATAATGTCAGCAACTTAGTGTCCAAACTCCAGTTCAAGCATCCTTTTATCTCAGTCACCGCAAGTGAGGAGGATGTGGTCCGTGACATCGAAGCGCCACATTTCATCCAGCACCACCAGAGATAGAGCTGCGTGATAAAACTTACCGATCGCTTAACCTCTATGCCCCGAAGCACTGCATTGATAACAGTGCTTTCATCGCGAGCTTCCAAGGCCGTAAAAGTGTTTCCAGCAGGAGCAGCAATAACGTTGCTGAGAAGGAGTGCGAGGACGAAAGAGATGGACTTCATTTTGTCGGATTGGAATTAATATTAAAGAAGTTGGTTAAAAAAAAGTTGGAATAAAGTAGTCGTTTAAAGAATGCTTTCAAAGATATTGAGCAAAAGAGAGCGTGGAAAAGTGTGGAAAAGGATGTGTAAATGAGTGAGTGAAAGCTGTTTGAGTTGTAGTGTTGAGAAGCTGAAGCTGATGAGAGTGAGGATAGGTCTTTCTCGGCGAAGTGTCGCTGTTCTTTTATAATAGTAGTTGTTCGCTTATTCTAATATTCCTTGATTACTTCAAGGCGATTATGACACTCACTACAATCTCAAGAGGCTACATTCGGCCCGTTGTGGCAATGCCAGTGCTGAGCCGTGGCCATCATGACTCCGTTGTCGCCCCATTATTCTACGAAATGCGGTGCCAATCACTCGGGAGGTTCTCGGTGAGAATGCCTCAGTAATGTCTCTTCGTTGCGGCTTGTTTCCAACAAGTTGTTCCAATGCCAAGCCAGTGCCCTGTGCCGTCGATCTGGAATTTTCCTTAGCCTATGAAGACGTCTGGAGGTGGAATGGCGACCCAGTATGGCCCAGTGAGTCGGAATGGAAGACAGTCTGAATGTCTTGCGGCACGGAGATTGGGGACCAAGCCTGCATGCCCCAAATAATAACATTTCAGTAACTATTGGTAAATTAAGAGTCCGGATCAGACAACAGAGATCTGCATGTATGAGGGTGAAGTCATTTACCTGGTGAAACAGACAATCCATTCCACATTTCGAATCTTGGAAGCCTGTGATTGTGATGTGTGGGGGGCAGTAGAGCAGCTGCGTTACTCCGCTCACCTCTATCCTAGTGATATTCGTATAACGAGTCATTCCATTGTCGATCTAAGTACAATAATGTCTCACGAGGTGAGGAGATTGTCTTAGATCCCAGACTAGTTCAAGCAATCCCATTACAACAGCTAAGGTAGCATATCCACCGGACCCGCACCGTAGACTATTCAGACGGCGAAGAATTAAAGATACAAAAATCAGAGGCCCTGAAAGAATGGAGGAACTGGGGTGGTACAAAAATGCCGCCTTTTAGCTATTGCAAAGGGTTAGGCTGTCCTCTCATGCTCCTCCTTTGCATACTGCTAAAGCTCACCATAACCTGAGATAAGATCAAAATGCACTCAAAATGTGGCAAAGTCCAAGCTGGCAAAATGTACCGTTCTTATGTATCATGTTAATCTATCGTACCCTGATCAGTTGGCCTCGAATGAGTTGTCTGCGTTGAGTCTTTAGGAAGTTTTATCACCTTGCCGAAAATGGACGTGGGGTGTTACATGCTACCCTATAGCAACCATTTAATAACTAAAATGACCTGATCTTTTAGCAAAACACTGACATTGCGAATAGGAGACATGAGGTCTCCCTAGATGCAAGAGGATATGGATTCATAGTGTTTAAGTGAGTCTGCATATTCTTGAGAACGTGGTGTCAAAGTTTGAAGTTGTTGGATAGCTTGGGTGACCACTGGGATGGCCTCGTGACGTGTGTGTATTATGTAGCTTCTGTTCTGGCTCCCGCCCCTTATGGTCACGAAGGTCTAGCTATCCTCAGCTTCCTAATACGTCTAACCCAGCGAGGTCTCGGCGAGTCCCCCCCGATTCAAACCCGATAAACCACCTAGTTCCACGTGACCATTCTGCGCCTAGGTGTTCCATCATGATCCAATTCAACAACAATAACTATCCCTTTGACTATGGTAAGGCTACACTTACGCTAGTATCAGGGATTTAAACCATCGGAAATGAGAGTAAGATGAAGTACAAGAGGCCCACCTATTTCGTGAGGCGTTAGAAGTCACGGCTGTTGCAGGTCTACATCAAAAAACATAACCCGACGAACGCTCAGATAAGAAATGCACCTAATCTCTCTGCTAGTATAGACCCCCGGTCTATCCTTTGGGAACCTTCCTCGAGCTACCCTATATCACACACAGGACTAGCTCTGGACCATGACCGTTACACTAGTTGCGTACCGTCATTAAGGGAGTCAATCCCACAATCCCTCTTCGCTTTCTTCCTCTGAACTGTCCCGTAGTGATGCTTCCCCAGAAGATGACATGTAGACGGAATCAATCGGATCGAACGATACATTATCCATTGGATCGAATGACACGTCATTGTCTGTAATAAACGGCTTTCGTACTCGCGGCTTTTGGCGGACGGATGGCCGAGAACACCCCATCGCCTTGTGATGTTTTGGGACCCGAAGCTCAAATAGCTTCTCCTGCATCGGGCTGCTTGTCGAAATCAGTTTAACCTCATCGTCCACTCGCCCACCCGAGTGCTGGATTCTCGCTTCTGGTTTAAATGTGACGACTGTGACGTAGTAGTCAATCCTGCCCGGAGCCACTTCGTCGCGGATCCATCTCTCTCTGCTCCACGTATTTGATCCAAACCAGGTACTTGCTCCACTCCACTGGTAACTTAAGTTGTCAACGCTCATAGAGCTGGCGTACAAAAATCCTTCTTCTCCCCCAAAGAACCAGCGGCGACGCATCTGATCGGCGATTGCGTCCACTTGCTCTCTTTTCCGGCTGAGGGACTCGAGTTCAATTTGGACCTCTCGTAAGCTCGAAGACTTGGAAAGAGCCTTATTCAAAGCCTTGAGCCACGATCCTCGGAGATACAAGGTATGGTCGTGTTGCCAGTTCCTCCAGTCGGTATGGCGAATTATCAAGCGCAACCGTCGAGGGTTCAACTTAGAGACTAGGTGTATCAGTTCTCCCTCGTCGAGACTCTGCGCCCGAGAGAAGATTGTTATACCGTCAATTTGAACTTTTTCTTTGCCCAAGTGTCGTGCCACTTCCGGAAAGGCTTGAACGAGCTTTGCAAGTATATTTTGAACCCTGTGTTGCAACGGCATATCCCATTCCCTGCACAGCCAGAATGTTTGTTCTTTGAGAAATGGAACAAACCAGCATTCCTGGTATACTGCACGACATGTTCCTAATAGCTCTAGATAAGCCCTGAGAGGACCAGAATGCCCGGGCCTATTGTATGTTCGTCTTGCCTTGTACCGTTGTTTTCGTGGATCAGGAGAGTCCGTTAGTGCAAGACGAAAGATGCGGCTCCGGATCTCCACTGGTAGAAGCGCGAAAAGAGGACAGTCCGTTTGAGGAATAGCTGGGATAGATAAGAGGCAAGGAAATGATAGTGGTGGCATGGTGATAGGCATTAGGTTTGTCTTGCATGGTAGAAAAACGTCCGAAAGTGTCTGACCGAAAGTCTTAGCACGGTTTTTCACGTGACAGGAAACTATGCGGGGCAACAAATGACGCAAAAAATCAGGATTTTTAGTTTTGAGTTGCAAGAGTCTGATGGAGATGGGTCGACCCTTATCAGATTGCAAAGATAGCACGTACGTGGACTGAACAGGGAATACATAATTGGGCCACTGGGAGAGAAGTTTAGCACTCATTAATCGGGACCTCACCATACAAGAACAAATCAGAGCCAGATTCGACCCCGTACACTGGCCTGCTAATCGTAGTGTATTTGTAGTCATCTGTCAATCGTCTCCACCTTATTCGTCACGCCTCCCCCATCAGTTTCCAACGTCTAATAAATACCAACACAAAGATCACCCTTGACACGAGCAGTTAGGTGAACCTCGGCTTCAAGGTCGAGCTTGACACCGACAAGGAGAGCAGCAGACTTGTTCTTGCCCTCGTCATCGGTGGCGCCACGGAGGAGCTGGCCTGGATGAATGGTATTAGAGGTGTGTGATACAAGGGCTGGCGCTGCTTACCGGCTGGGGTAGAGAGAGCGGTGGAAGTGGGAAGAGGGACGACAAACTGGCGGTCGGTCTCGAATGTACTATGAGTTGTTAGACTCGTGTGCCAAATGAGGTGTCTTGACGTTGGTAGCTAAGCTGACTTACGTGTTGGGAGAAGACATGTTGAGTTTAGGTGGCGGAACTAAGGAATCGAGTTCGGGGAGGTGAGTTGAAGTGAGACTGAGTGGTTATGAGAGGGCTGTGGGCTGGTGTGAAGAATTGATTCAACATTATCGAGGCACTGCCGTCTTAAATAGAAGACATCGGCTTCAACGCCATACCACGCTCACCTCAGTACCGGACAAATGGGATGCAACAGATATCAGAACATCAATATGGATGCGGGACAACCCACTCAAGAAACACATCGCGCATGACCAACTCAGCTGCATTGTCGTGCAGCGGCTACAACTGTTCCGCGGATGGTCAATCGCTTACGTGTCGATGCACTACGATCGCGACGAGATGCATCACGATAACGAGATTCATGGATGCAGAAAATGCGGATTGGAGATTGGACGAGCGAGTCATTGCATCTCTGCGAGTGCATTGAATGTCCTCGCCATCCAATGATAGGGCATGAGTCGGGTAAGCTCGGTGCTGAACAGCGAGATAATACCGCTTCGTTGCATGCATTATGAGGTAACATTGCATTTTCTGTGTCGATCTTGTTATTCTCATTGCGGAGAGATGAATTGTTTTGGCCGCGGGTTGCGCTGCGCGTCTCAAGAACAGGCTCCATCCCTGCTCCCTCGGCCACAACAGAGAGCTGGGCAGTCCAGGTTGATGAGGGTTGACGATAATTGATGTGGACCCATGCAAGGCATCGGAGCGGAACGATTGATGGATGAGATTGTGATCTAAATATACTGCTGCGTTGCACTTGATCATTTGAACGAGGCGAGTGCCATTGCTTTTTGAGTTGGCGATGGACTTTAGCGGCAACTCAGATGTGCCTTTGTTGCGCGAATGGAAGCGATATTCCGGTCTGATATGATGAGTATCGCATGGGTTGCCAGAGTCCGCATGATTATTCCCTTGTTTAATAACCCCGAGTAATAATGCAGACAGCTTCAACCTCCCGGTGTCTGATTGGGTCGGCTCTTTCTACGCGAGAGAGCCTGATGGGGTTGGAGCCAGGCTGAGACTAGCCAATGAAGCTGCACATTCTGTCCTGTACCCCAGACCAGGAGAATAACCCCAGATCGGGTGGATAACCCTCGATTCGGAGGATGTGGCCAAAACGAGCGAAATCAGACGTTCCAAACGGAGTTGCCTTGACTTTTTAAGTTAGCTACTCTCAATTCGTGACAAAAATCCGCTGATGGATGGCATTTGCGACGTCATTGCGTGCCGATCAAGCCGACCGAGATGAATGCAGGGTCCTGATATCATTGCCGAGGTTTGTGATTTATTAACCCAAATAAGTCGTAGCGGAGACGAGGAAATACGTAAATGTCGTTATTGGCGAGAACGGCGCTTCCCGACGGGTCGAGGCCTCAAGGCCAGACCGATACGAGCCGAAACGTCTATTCTGGGATTTATAGTCTGTGGTGGAACGGGATTAGCGGTGCCGATGAGCCGTCGGTCGTTCCCGTGATGCTTTTGGTTCTGGAAAAACTGAAGATCCAGACTCGCCTAACTACTACGAGTATGGAGAATACGAGAAGAACTGGAGATCGTGACGTTCCACGTCCGTCACAGAACAGCCAAACACGAGGTTCCCCGCTAACGATCGACAAAGGGGCAACTAAACCTCCAATCTACGTAACCGAAAGCTAGTGATGCTACAATCATTCTAATACAAAAACACGAGGCATCACCACTTGTCAAACTATCATCCACCAATCTAACAACCAAACAATATCTCAATCTCACCTCATCAGCTTTTTACCAAACCACAACAAAACAACCCTTTTTCACAACCATCACCAAAATGAAGTTCTTCACCGCCGCCATCCTCTCCGCTGTTGCCGTTTCGGCCAGCCCCGTCGCTGTCGCTGCCGACCCTGTCTTCACCGTCTCTAGCTTCAGCGCCGGCTGCATCCCCCACAGCACTCAGTGCCTGTAAGTTCCCCACAACTTTCTCTCGATCAAGACTCTTCCTAACTAACATGTCTTTTAGCTACTCCTTTGGAGTCCTCCAGCCCGGAACCATGGAGAAGACCCCCGTCAAGTGCGAGGCCTTGGTCACCGCCAACACCGACGGTACCTTGCCCAACGTCAAGCACGGCAAGTGCAAGGAGTCTTCGCGCCTCTTTAGCGTCACCCGCGGCGCCAAGGGCCTGTACCTCAAGGTCTGGCAGCCCATCACTCCTGCAAGCAACCAGTCTGGCAAGCACCTTCTAGCCAAGAAGGACCTCGTCATTTCCAACAAGCCCAACGCTGTTGTCCAGAGCTACAAGGGCCCCAAGAAGTTCAGCCTTTACTAGGCTTTGGGTTGAGGAGACTTGAGATTAGATTTATAGACGGGTTGTACATACATAGCCTCATACCATAATTACACGGGTTCTTTCAGTTCTACATACATAAGCTAGCAAAAAGATTCTTTCATTAATGCAATATCATTAGTGGCTACTATCAAGAACTATTCGCAATTTGAGGCCAACCTCGCAAGAGTTGCCAAACCCGTCACGTGACGTCCTCGCTGCGCGTTTAACCATTCCGAAATTTTGCAATTTGGAACAGGCCACTTCCACCAACCTCCCAGTTTACACATATCAACGATGAAATCATCACGCCATGAATTTGATCCGGACGGTGACGTGGAATTGGTTCTCAAGAGCCCTAATACACAGGAGCTCATACCACTAATGACCTTCTGGCAACTATTAAGGATTGAAAGGAAGTGTATGAGCTCAGGACTGGAGTCTTGGCTTCCGCCCAACCAACCCAACAAAACTCAACCGGTGGCTGTTGCTCAGCGAGGAGCGACAGCGTCAGTTCCAGGGCCGACGCCTCCAGTTCCAGGAGCGGCTACTCCAAGTCCAACAAAGAAGACCGCCACCCCCCTGCCAGAGAAGCTTATCGAGAGTGCGAATGTGCCACCCGTTGAGATTCGGATGCAGCTTTCGTCGAGACATCTCATCCTCGCGTCGCCCTTCTTTCGAAAAATGCTCGGCGGGCCATGGCAGGAAGGCACATCAGGATCCGTAAAGCTCCGCGAGATAACTGCGAGCGGCTGGGATGAAGAGGCTCTCGTCATCGTGCTAGACGCCATCCACGGCCACCACCGAGACGTGCCAAAGACCTTAAGCTTGGAGACACTAGCCAAAATTGCCGTCATTGTCGATTACTATGGTTGTACAGAGGCAATGGAGCCCTACGTTCGCCCATGGATTCTAGACAAACATAAAACCCTCCCTCAGTACTATGGACCCAATTGCCTCCTCTGGCTATGCGTATCATGGGTGTTCTCGCAACCTCGGGTCTTTGAGGCAATGTCAGAACTCTGCGTGAAACATACCGAAGGCCCAATTGACATGCCCGATCTTCCCATTGGGGAAATCCTCGGTCAGTGCATTTTCATCTTCCTCGCAACAAGGCAATAGCTCACACTCAGCACAGAGAAAATCGAGGCAAAAAGGATAGATATCATCGATCAAATCTTAGCAGATCTCGAGATCTATTGCGATAAGCTTCACTGCGAAAAGGCGGGTTGTCGCTGGGAATGTTCAACTATGCTCCTGGGTTCAGTAATGAAGGGAAGACACACACTCGCTGAACTCAAACCCCCCGTTACACGGCCGTATCACGGCACTGGCCACAGCCTAGAAAAGGTGCTCGGTATAGTTGAGGGATTCCGAGAACCCAGGTGGTGTACCTTCGACGAACAGCTTCTGCGGAAAACCCCGCACAATTGTTCTGTAAAGTCCTTACTACAACCGTCTATACAGAAGTTTCAGGAAGGAATGAGAGGTTTAAACCTCGAGGACTTTGGGCGTACAGGTGTATCAGACGGCAGTCCGTAGGTCTTCAGGCTAGGGACTTCTAAGTTGCTGTCCGCACTATCAAGGGCGAGTTGCTTCTTTCACGAAATAAAAAAAACACTGTTTTCTTCACATTTTAAGCATTTCAAAACCCAATACTTTCACAGGTTTCAGACTAGGGACAAGTCCTCGACATGACTAATAAGGATTGCATCTTCGGCCGAGTTCTTCTCAACTCAAACTAAATGACTTTAAACCCCTCCAGTCGTCGTTCATTCCACTCTCAGTGAAACATGGATCGTCCTCCAGAAGCTCTCCGTGCACTGATCCTTGAACGAAACATTCTCCAATCAGCTGGAAAGAATCGTAAGTGGAACGGGGCATAAATGGTACATCTGCTCCCTCAACAATACACCTTACGTGGCTTGGAACCGTATTGATAGAGCCAAGACCGATCCAATCGTTGCTTGTCGACAATGCACTCCGACCTTAACAGCACGCACAATATGACATTCTCGCCAGGCTTTTCGTTTTCTGAAGTGTACTTCCCTCCCACTGAAAGATCTTGACCTGTTCCTCGGTCCCACGTTTTGCATCTAATGTTATACTTGTCGATAGCGGCCCCTACTTGATGAGTTAAGCGTCCTTTCATGAGGAGATGTTTTTTAGGGACAATTATCGTTAGAAGCAATTAGGCTACTCTACTTGTCTTAGATAAGGAAACTTGGTTTGTCAAATAAGGATATCGTCGTCGACCTTGCCAATAAGCACCACCAAACCCCACGACCTTACCCTATACCATCACACCGACGAGGTCGATTATCTCTGTAATTGAGACTCACGCCATGTCAACCAAAAAAACCACTGAGACTGATCGTGACGGGGAGTCCATCATAGGCCTGAGCCAGTCGTTCAAGGCTATCGTGCTATCTGGCACCAGCTATGCCTCTGTTCTTTGCTAAAATATAGTGTTGTTGCTCTCTTGCACGGTGGTAAGCGAAACGATAGCTGGAGGTTTGAGAGGGAACACCTGAAGGGAATATCTTGAAAAAAAATAAATAAAAAAAAATCTTGAATTCTTTGCTTGGGTGCCTGCGTTGCTCTTTCAAGTGCATCTGAGACAAAGCCGATGATGACATGTAGGTACTGGAGTGAAGCGGGGACCAGTGACATCCATTTAGTGCAGCTGGAAGGGTCACGCCCGCTTTTTGGTCGAGCCAATGTAGTATCTCGGTAAGGCAACCGATCTAGGGTCCTAGGTGTTTCATCGTTCACAGCCACCCTTTAATTTCACAGTAACGCATTTCTTAACTGGTGCAGAAAGAATCTCGTGAATAACCCGGTTGAGAGACTGTCTAGGCACGGCGTTACCAGGACACTCCAGGTGAGAATACTGCAGGGCATTGAAGTGCCATTTACGAGCCATGTGCTCTAGTCTATGGCCTCGGTCTAAGCGCCTGTTTTGCCAGGTGAATATGGGTAACAGGAACAACATAATATTAGACTGCCCGAATACGGACTTAACTTTAGTTGGTGGCGTGGAAATGTAAAAATTAAGGTTAATCCTGCCGAAGCCTGGGCGACTCTTACGACGGGGGCCAGCTCGTAGCCTTAAATGAAAGCCCTCAAAGAACAAAACCATACAACAGGCCACGGAGAAGCTCGAACCGGCAATTTGGGAAAGAGGGGAGGGGGAAAGGGGGGATAATTACGATAAATGCTCACAAACAGAGGCCTCGCTCGGACTAGAGAATGTGTCCGAGCCGATTATGGCGTCGAGGTTCCGTTTTTGGACCCTCCGTCAGAGGAAATTAAGGTGTAAGCTAGGAAAATCCACCACTAAACGCGTCCAAGCACGGAAACACAACCGACCGATTGGGAGGGAAATAATTATCCCGATGTCCCAAACAGGCCAGTTCCATGGCGGCATTTGTCTTTGGACATTTAAGGGGTGCATTCAATTGGGATTTGTATGCGGTGCGTATCGGTGGTGATTGGCGAGCAAAATCATTGTCGTGGTACTGTCGAAGGCGTATAAGTATCTGTAGAAACTCCAATATGGCTATGTCAATGGATTTTATAAGACATATTTCATTGATGACGATGGTTTGGGATTCGGAAAAACCAAGTCGAAAGACTGGATCGTTTCAACCAGCAGCAAGGCCAGAACAAGCTGCTGGGACACGAAACAGGGAACAGTGGGGCCTCTCGTATTGCAATGTCTACCAGTTCATCCCGTCTTGACATTACTCCGGCCCTGCCAAGCCAAACGACTCCAAGTAGTATAAGAAAAGCCAAGTCTCCGCAGAAGGTATCCAAGACGTCTACCAGGAGCTCACTGCCGTACCCGCTCACCTGCAGATATCTCTCCAAAAATGCCTGCCATGAAATCCACCCTTGCCATCCTGCTCGCCGCTGTGAGCGGTGCAGTGAGCAAGGACATCTACGTCTCGCCTACTGGCACAGGCTCTGGAACTCTCGCTGCGCCTTATGGATCTATTCAATCAGCCGTCAATGCTGCGGCTGCTGGCGACACCATCTACCTCCGCGCCGGCACATATGCGCCGTCATCCAACATCCAGTTCGCCAAGAGCGGCACCAGGACGTCGCCCATCACGGTGAAGCCTTATAATAAGGAGAAGGTTATCATCGATGGAGAGAACATGGCTGGGTATGGGAATATTCCATGGAACTAGTTCTGAAGCATCTGGCTGACTGTCGATAGCACCCCCAAGGCTTTGGATGAGGCTCTCCCTAACAAGGAGCGAGGCATTTTTCACATCCAGGACGCCAACTATTGGGCTTTCTACGATCTGGAGTACGTCCAAAGCCCAAACCTTATCTCCTGTTTCAAAGACTAACTGAAGTAATAGGCTCATCAATGGACCTTACGGCATCTATGCTCGTGATGCTTCCCACAACTACTACAAAGGCCTCTCCACCCACCACAACTACGAAACCGGCTTCCAGCTTGAGGGCGCCTCATCCAACAACACGGTTGAAAACCTCGACTCGTACCGCAACCGCGATCCCCGCAAGAACGGAGAGAGCGCCGACGGCTTCGCTTGCAAGTCGGGCTCGGGCGAGGGCAACGTCCTGCGCAACGCGAGACTCTACGAGAACGTCGATGACGGGCTAGATCTCTACATGTTTGGATCGCCCATCACTCTCGAGGAGGTCTACGCTTGGGGTAACGGCGTCAACCGCTGGGGTTTCTCTCCCTTTGAGGGCGACGGCAACGGCTTTAAGCTAGGCATCACTAACAACCCCCCCGCCAACCACATTGTGCGCAACTGCATTGCCTTTAGCAACCTGAAGAAGGGCTTCATCGACAACGGCAACCCTGGATCCCTCACTTTCACCCGCAACACGGCCTGGAAGAACGGCGACGTCGGTTTCAACATGCGCAGCTCTTCGTCGTCCATGAAGGGCAACATCGCTGTCTCCAACACGGGCAGCCAAGTTTCCCTCGTCAGCACTGTGTCGGCTTCGGGTAACTCATGGAACTCTGGTAGCTGGAGCGACTCGTCTTTCAAGAGCACCGATGCTGCCACGCTGAAGGGATCGCGCGGCTCCGATGGACGAGTTAAGGCGAGCGATTTCTTGATTCCTAGCTCTGGCGCCGCCATTGGAGCCACCACTCAGGCCAAGATCTAGATTCGAAGTGCGAGATCTACGGCTAGTTAAAGATTTCAATTGTACATAGCTTTGATGAACATGTGTATATACACTTGGTGATAGAAGATCAGTCAGTGTCAATAACTACGATTGCTTGATGCTCCCTTAGCTTTAGTAAGGGGTCAACAGCGCTAATCCTGACGAATGAGGTGCCAAATATCCCAAACTAGCTGAAGCGGCTGAAGCCACACCAAGAAGTATTGGCCCTTAGACATTACACGGCGCCATGCTGAAAAAGAAAAATCAGCTGACACGGCTGAGACCAGGAGTTGTCTCAGAAATGTGGTCGATTGGAATACGATTTGGGTTTCTCACGATCTCATCCCAGCGCCCCGTCTCCATGGCGGCGGTTCATTCTCTCGGCATCAATCGGTTGATTAGAAGCAATGTTGAGCGTTGATCATTCCGAATATCTCACAGACCCGGTCCGAGACTCTAGACTGCAAGCTTCATTTCGCAGCGATGGACGGAACCGGTACACTGTCCACACGCACACCATTTCTCATCGGACAAGACCTCGCCGTGAAGTATGGATGCACAAGAGGGATTTAGGCCAAGGTGGCTTTGGCTTCATTCAGCTGCAGGCCAAAGACGCGACAGACCGAAGCGCAGCCGAATTCCGAGTCATCAAGAGCGTGAGGGTTTCGGATGGTGATTTGGCTGTGAAGCGGGCACTTTATGTCCGTGAGCTTGAGGCTATGGTCAAATTTTCTCATCAAAAGGTATGACTTGTGTTGATAAGATGGCCAAGTCAGCATGTTGATGACCCAATGTTCAGTACACCGACTTCTTCGTCACTTTCTATGGCTGGTACGATAGCCCCGGCTGGATACATATAGCCATGGAGTACTGCGAGCTTGGTGATTTTCAGAGCTATCTTGCAAGTGCCCAGCTGTGCCCAGATGGCCGATTGCCGGAAGACCAAGTTCAGGACATTACGTCGCAGGTTTTAGACGCGTTGTGTCTTATGCATGGCGAAAATTTTGCCCACCGAGACCTCAAGCCAGCGGTATGCCACCTTTGCCAGACCAGGATGTGCAATTCAGCAGCTCGGACTGACGATCATGTTAGAATATCCTCATCAAGAAGCAGCCGCCGGACCCGTGGTGGATCAAACTATGCGACCTTGGTCTTAGCAAACGAATCGAGGACACAGCCTCTACCGCAATCCGCGGCACCCCTGGCTTTATGCCTCCAGAAATCCTGGGCTACAGTGGGAACCCAAAAGCGGTGGATGCCTGTCTAGGAGACATGTGGTGCTTGGGTGAGCTTGTCTTCCAGACTCTTACCGGCCAGGCGACCTTTGGCAATTACGCTGAGCTTGGAAAGTATTGCAGTGGCGTGGTATCTTTCCCAAGCCAGCCTCTGAGAGACGTTAAATCGAGCGAATCCGCTATCAAATTCGTCACTGCAGTCATGCAATATAAGCCGTCAGAGAGGCTCTCAGCTCAGAATGCTCGAGGTCATGCATGGATGGAGACAGAGTCAACATCGCAAACGAGCGAGGAGTTCAGCCAAACCTTAGTGGAGGATTCCGAGTGGTCCATGGATACTCCATTCTGGCCACAATCCGACGACGTGGCCCTGGCAAGCGCTGAGTGGACAGAGACAGTCACGGTTATGCCTCATTCCTTGATATCCACTCAAACGACAGAACGAGACTCCAAACCAAAACTCCCAAAACTTGAAGCTGTACCACAGGCAAGCGCTGAGTGGACCGAGACAATCGAAGTGATCCCGAAATCTTCGACATCCACTCAAAAGACCGCACAAGAATCCGAGCCACGGTTCGCAGCTGTACCACAAGCCAGCGGCGAGTGGACAGAAACGATCGAGATAATTCCTCAACATTCGACATCCATTCAAGCGACTGCACAGCAAACCAAACCCACTGTTCCCTCCTCTGAGACCCCGGTACCGTTAGTGGATCATTTAGACGATGAAGCCGGCCAAGCGAAGAGTGCTCAGTTCGCCGATAAGCTAAATCACTCGTTGGCCTCTGTGAGCATCCCTTATGCGGGCATTCGATGTCCTCCAAACTCACCAGTGACGTTTGGCCAAAAGAAAGAAGAGTCTTCTAAAGACATTGCCGCCAAGGAGTTAGCAAAGATTCTCAAGTTTGCACAAGATGCCTTCAACAACAAAATGTACAAGGAAGCAGAATCTCTTTGCCGGGATGGTATCAAGACTCACGAAGCCACTCTGGGCCAAGAAAGTCCCGCTCTTCTTCAACTCCGATCGTTTCTCGGATCTTGTCTTGTTTTCCAAAAACGTTACGAAGAAGGAGAACAATTACTTTACACCGTCTTGGAGATCCAGCAGAGAGTTTCGGGCAAGGAAGATCTTTTGGCGGTCATGACAATATCAACAATCGCTACATCTCAATTTTACCAACACCGATACAAAGAATCAGAAAAAATGTACGAGGCGCTTTTTGAGATGAGAAAGCGACTTCAAGGCTTCGACAATAACGATACGCTTGTAGTGCTTTACTGTCTCGGGGAATCAATCCGTTTCCAAGATCGCTTCCAGGAAGCGGAGGTCATTCATCGCAAAGCCTACGAGGCGAGGAAGCGGGTGTTTGGCGCCACACACGCACACGCCATTGAGTCTCGCTGGGCCTTGGGCGAGCTGTGTCGGTTGCAGGATCGAAATGACGAAGCGGAGGAGATTCACCAAGAGGCTGCCAGGATTTCGGAGCGGATTCTGGGCAAAGATCATCCTCAGACGCTGCAATGTCTGTATTCCGTTGGTGATGTGCTACGTGCGCAGAAAAAGCTTAAAGAGGCAGAACAGGTATATCGTGATGTCTTTGAGACCCGAGAACGGCTTCTCGGCGCCGGGGACCTTTTAACGCTGATTGTTCTGTCCCGTATTGCATACACACTCGAGCTTCAGGATCAGGATGTTGAGGCTGAAAAGATTTACCGCAAAGTGGCAGTCACGGGAGCCAAGGCTCTAGGCGCAGAAACTGACGAAGTGCTACAATTTCGACACGATCTTGCTAGGAATCTCTTCATACTTAGCAAATATGATGAGGCCGAGGCGCTTTGTCAAGAGGTATCAGAGTCCCGTGAGAAGGTTCTGGGCAAAGAGCATTCTGATACTCTCCTTTCTTTGCATCTGCTTGGGGACATATACTTGTACGAGGAACGGTTCAAAGAGTCTGAAGAAATCCATCGACAAGTACTGCAGATTAGAGAAAGAGTTAAAGGCAGAACCGATGTCGACACGCTGAACAGCCTGAAAAGACTTGCAACAACACTGTCGAAACAGGAGAAGCACCTAAAAGCCGAGCAGCTGGCCCGAGACAGTGTTAAGCGACACCAAAAGGCATTTGGCGTAGATGATCCAAGGACGCTTGATCAAATCGACTTTCTTGCCAGGACACTATGGGACCAGAAACGGTATCAGGAAGCCGAGACGTTCTATCGAGACTGTCTTGCGGGAAAAAGGCGAGTTCTGGGCAGGAAGGACAAGTCAACCATCTTAACGATGCGCTATTTGGGCACCATGCTGTGCGACAAGAAGGAATACAAGGAGGGACTTCAGCTTCTTCGGCAAGCTGCATCTTTTTCCGAAACCACGCTGGGGGCTGACTTTTGGCTTACGACGAATACCAAGGAACTTATCGCGCTATACAAGAAGCTGGATATGGACGCAAGGCTCAAGGCTGGGCACTGAGTGGTGTTTTTAATGTATGATAGAAGTTCATTGGTTAGCGAGATGACGGAACACGAAAATCTAGCTCTTGTTTGTTTAATCTCAAACACAACACACCTGACAGTTGTGATTGTGGCGTAGTCGTTATTCAAGTCTACAAGTCTGGTACCCAGTTTCTCAGGTTCTGTACCGTCAGTCATGGCACGCCATTGCCTCTTTACACAGCGAGCTAATACTATAGTGTCACCAAACACTTGTTCACGAACGACGATAGCCGCACCTGAGGCTATCGTTAGGTTGGTTGTATCAAGCATTCCTCCGTGTTCGATATGCTCCACCTTGCTATTTGTCACTACTAGGCAGCGGGTTTCCCATCAATGACAGGAACCGCTTGCTTAACCAACTGTAGTATATCTTGGAATATGAAAGCGCATCGATTAGAGATTGCGTAACTAAAGGCTTGTCCTAGTAGACATAGATGAAATCCTCATTCTTCAAGTCCGTGACGTCCTCGATTGTGCCTTGGCCAACATTATCCACAACCTTGTTCAACACTCCATCCTGATCTCTGATTGCCTTGCCGTCCATCATGCTCAGGTCCTGAATATGCTCAGGCTTGCCAAGGGCCTTTCGCTTAGCCGCTTGTCGACGGTTCAAGATTTTGATCAGAAGCATCCCTGCGAGGATGAATAGTGCCAGGACGATGAACAAGACGAGATTGGCCTTCAAGCCTCTGTCGTATCGTGGCTTTTCGCTGGTCCGGAACAGAAGCGGCCCTATGATGTTGCCTGTGCTTGACCCGATGAAGATGCAAGCTGTCGTAACCTTTCTCTTGGTATCGCCGGCCGTATTTTGCCCCGACCATGAGTAAATGAGAGGTGTGATGCCGGGATAAAACGAGATGATGTAGTATCCGGTAAGCAGCACTGCGCGATCGCTGGGGTCGCGACCAGTGGCTAGAAGGATTGAGCAGCCGGCAATGGGAGGTAGACAGAGAAGAAGTAGGATAGGAGACTTCATCTTGATCTTGTCTGCCAACCACGCACCGCCAAGTGTGGCAATCATTTGGACGGCGCCGAAAGGCATGTAGAAGAGGATTGTTTTGAAAGAGTCAAAGCCGAATGATTCGATGATGAGAGGGCCAAAGGTTGAAATGCCTCCGCTTGGAATACTAGAGGCGTCGAGTTAGCCAACACGTACATGATGTAATTGCGAAGGTCGACTTACGAAATAAGGATGATGAGAGAAAACCAGAGCCATGTCTTGATGTCAAGAGCGCACTCTCGGACGTGGTCCCACTTCCACTCTCCCGTACCCATTCCCATTTGATTCATTCGTAGTCGTTCGATGGCGATTTCTTTTTCTTCGGCAGTGAGGAACTTGGCTTTTTGAGGAGAGTCAGGCATGAAGATGCTTGTGGTTGTCAGTATTTGCACTGGTGGGGTATCCGATCGTTCACAACTTACAGCATGACAAAGGAGAACACGACAGTAAGTAGACCGCAGAATAGAAAGATGATCTAGGAGGGGTCAGTATCAGGTTAATCTCTTGGTTTGGTTTTGTTGGCAGAGCAATACATACTTGGTAGGGTCGCAGGTGAGAGTGAATGTGGCCTAAGCCATACGAGAGCAAGCTGCCCACCTATGAAGTCTCTGGTAAGTATTCATCCTGTTAGGCGATGACTCAGTATTGGTCCTACCATGTTGACAATGCCCAGCATGGCATACCAAGAAGCGTTACGGGCCGTCTGTTCGCTTCGCCTGTACCACATTTGGACAACAGCAATAAACGTGGGGGCTGTTTAGAATCAGCACACTTGTTCCCAGTAATACTGGACACAAACAACGGATATCCTACCGACAGAAGCTTCAAACATTCCCAGCAGCAAACGGGCAGCCATCAATCCACCAAAACTAGTCGCCGCCGTCATGCCACACAGGACAGCACCCCAGCAAAAGACCATAACGCCAGAGAACTTGCCCATAGGGAACTTGACGAGGCTGTAGGCCACGAGAGGCTGGAAGACCAGCTGGGCCACGTAAACAACGGAGCCAAGCCATGAGAACTGGTCGCCGACTAGGTTGGTATCTTCGATGAGACCAAAGACGGACGCGTAGGAGAGGGTGGTCTTGTCGAGGGATTGGAGGCAGTAGACGAAGAGGATCAGGGGAAGGATTCGAAGGTCGATCTTTCGTAGGACACGGGCGTTGTCTTCGGGGGTGACGGCGATGGGATCATCATCATCGCGAGGAAGCTGGGCCTCCTTGCCGTGAATAGGGGACTGTCCCTGGTAGGAAGCTACATGCTCTGTTTGCGAGACGGCGGCGATCTCGTTATCGTTGGAGTCCACCTTGTTAGGTGGCTGTTGCTCAGCCATGCTATGTTCAAGATGAATACTCTTAGAAATGGATTTTCCAGTTATATCGCCTTGGATGGCATGAAAAGCCTTAAAACAAAGTGATGACACCGAGTCGAGAGTGAGTACGAGGATGCAACAAGAACGAAGATCAGCGACCAACGAGTATAATATGTATTATTTTCTACATCCGTGCGTTGGACGGCATCTTCTTCCGACCCTCGCTGTTTACGACGCTCCTCCGTCCATATGGAGGGAGGAGGGAGCAGTACGTACTACGTAGCATCTTCCTTATGAGCTATCCCCATACCCACACCATGAGCCCATGGGGAATTATCGGCGTGGGTCTATTCCCGCGCGTCCATCCCCATGGGGTGCCGATTTCTACCAGTTCAAGTTAGCCGTAAAGAAGACAAGGAAGAGACCAGTAATTTTTGTCATCGGCAGTGGCATCATGAGTGGGTTCTTGACTCGCGCTGTGGTTGCATTGCCGACAGTCGGGTGCGGAGAATTCGGCCTTCGGGAGTTTTCTCCGATCCCTGCAACCTTGAGAATCGGAGATATTTGACCAAGTCCGAAACCTGTGAGCCAATCCTGAAGGACATCGTGGGTGGAATGCCGATGCTGTTCGGTTTTGGTAGCCGAAGACTGGGCCGCTAAGCGTGCCGTCATGCAGAATACAGTGTGTTGATGTCGAGATCATTTGCCATGATCCATCACGGGATTCCAACTTGCAGGCCTTTTGCTTGAAGCTACTGCGCCGTCATCTTGGCATCTTTTGTGGGCAAACGTGACCAACATCGTCGTCGCTTATTTAAAGTGTCTCTGTTCCGTTTCCCGATCTTGGTGATTACTCGGAAGTGACTGCTTTCATCAAGCCTCCATCAGCCTCAATATGCCTCAGAAAGAACGTGTTCCCACCAAGTGGGCAGTCGACGCCTCAAACGCCGACACGGATTCGGCACTTCACCTGCGATGCCAGGACTCAAAGCTTCCATTCTCCTTCTCGTTTGAAGCTGTCCGACCTAACGTCTTCCGAACTACCTTTTCCTCTGCAACTCACCCACTGCCGCCCCATCCGAGCATCCCACCCGTCAACAAGGAGCTCGGCACTGCTTCGGTTTCTGCGGCAGTGACAGAGGGAAGCAAGGAAATCACAATTGGAGACATCGCTGCTACAGTCGACTGGAGCGGTGGTGTTCCTCTGCTGTCTGTTGGTTTTGCAGATAGCAAAGACGCCCCTCTGCACAGTGATTTGCCCTACCGCTCTTATGCCGTCGATAGCACCGGTGTTTCGCATTATTCTCGCTATGATGCCAAGACTCTCTACGTCGGACTCGGAGAGAAAGCTGCGCCGATGAATCTGGCGGGGAGAAAGTTTGAGCTCTCGGCTACGGACAGCTTCGGATACGACGTCTACCGGACAGATCCCTTGTACAAGAACATTCCCATCCTCATCAACGCGACGCCTAAAGGATGCGTCGCCCTGTTTTCTACGACCTATGCCAGAGGAAGCTACTCCATCGGCGCTGAGATGGACGGCATGTGGGGACGCTACAAGGTCTACCGTCAGGATTACGGCGGCCTGGAAGAGTTCGTCATCGTTGGTAAGACGCTCAAGGACATTGTCACGACCTATGCTAGCCTAGCTGGCAATCCTTTGCTGGTTCCGCGATGGGCGTTTGGATACCTCGGAGGAGGCATGAAGTATTCCATGTTGGACGATCCTCCTGCATCCGAAGCGTTGTTGGAGTTTGCGCACAAGCTGAAGGAGCATGACATTCCCTGTTCTGCATATCAGATGTCTTCCGGTTACACGGTTGCTGAGCACCCACCAAAGACGAGAAACGTCTTCACCTGGAATCGACACCGCTTCTCAGACCCCGAGGGCTTCATCAAGGCCTACCACAAGCTTGGAATGCGGCTCATCGCGAACATCAAGCCATATGTGCTAGCCAACCATCCGGAATATCCCAAGCTCAAGGCAGCCGGTGCCTTGTTCATTGACTCTCACACCAATGACACTGCTGTTACTAGGCTTTGGAGCGCTGGTGGCGGCGAGAGTGGCGAGGGAGGTCATATCGACTTTACTTCAGCTGCTGGATTCGACTGGTGGTATCAGGGAGTCAAGACGCTACGGGAACAGGGCATTGACTGCATGTGGAACGACAACAACGAGTACACGATTACCGACGATGAATGGAAGTGCGCCCTGAATCAGCCGTCACTCAAGATCCGAGACGATGTTAAAGACCGACCAGAGGTTGGACTCTGGGGCCGAAGCCTACACACCGAGCTTCATGGAAAGTCATCCTACGATGCGCTGGTTGAAGCCGTACCAGATGAGCGACCTTTCGTCCTCACACGAAGCGCCACCGCGGGCACGATGAGATACGCATGCAGCTCCTGGAGCGGCGACAACACCACAAGCTGGGAGAGCATGAAGGGCGCCAACGCACTGTCCTTGACAGCCGGTATGTGCTTGATGCAATGCTACGGCCACGACATTGGCGGCTTCGAAGGTCCTCAGCCCTCGCCCGAGCTGCTGCTCCGATGGGTTCAGCAGGGCATCTACTCGCCTCGCTTCGCCATCAACTGCTTCAAGACGGGCGAAGATAACAGCGTCGGCGATGTTATTGAGCCATGGATGTATCCCGAGATCACGCCGCTGATTCGCAAGACGATTAAGCGCCGTTATGCGTTGATTCCATACATCTACTCGCTAGCTCTAGAGAGTCATCAGAAGGCCATCCCACCGCAACGCTGGACCGGCTGGGACTATGAAAGTGATTCAGAGGTTTGGACCAAGAAGTTGACCGACGGAGAGACGCAGTACTGGCTTGGCGATGCGCTGCTCGTTGGTGGCGTGTTTGAGTCTGGTACAAGCAAAGCAGAGGTCTATCTACCAAAGGCCTCTGACGACGACGAAGGCTTCTGGAACCTCAATGCGCCTTACGAGCACTATTCTTCAGGCCAGTGGGTGAATCTTGACGCAGAGTGGCATGGAGCTGGAATTCCCGTGCTGGCGAAAGTAGGATCCGCCATCCCCGTTGGCAGAGATGTCCAAGTGCTCTCGCCTGGCGAGAAGACGAACGATGCCGACCTCCCTCTGGACGACTACCGCGCCGTCGAAATCTTCCCTCCCCGAGGTGACTCCGGCGAGAAGAGGTACGAGACTGTTTGGTACGAGGACGACGGTGTTTCTGCTGTGGCCAAGAACAAGATCTCCGAGTACACTATTTCGTACAGCGCTCACAAGACCGAGGTCAAGGTGGAATTTTCAAGAAACGAGGAGTCGGGCTTTAAGGCACCTTGGACAGAGCTGGTTGTTGTTCTTCCTGTCGGTGATGAGAGGGTTGTGTCTTCCGTCAAGACTGTCGAGGAGATTGAGAGGGATGCGCAAGGAAGGAGACAATTCCGCCTGAAATAAGGGCTATCAGCCAGAAGAAAGTGATGAAAGAGTTTAAAATGACATTGATAATAAACCCAAACAGTTATTTTCCAAAATTGATGTTATACAAAGACATGCTCAAGCCTAAAGCCATCCAAACCCGAACGACTCATCATCTGCACCTAGTGACGCCGAGAAGAACTCATCTAGCCACCCTGTCTCCACCATAGGTGACGAGAACAGTGTGAGACCAGGAAAATCCCATTCAAAGATGAACTGGTCAGGTACAAAGGCCTCCAACTCCTCCCCGCGACCTGTATTCGCGATGTCTGGATCAAGGCCATTCTCACCGACTATCTCGTTGCCCATCATATTCACAGAGTCGACTCTTATTGCCCGGCGATATTTTTGGATCCCACTTTGTATGAGATGCAGGTATATCCTGCTCGTGTTGCTGCTCTGCTGGCCTTCTGCCCCGCCAGCAGCGGCTCTGAGCTCCTGAACGAGAATCTCGCCATCAGCCACAAGATTTCGACCAGAAGTTCCTGGATCATCCGGCAAGAGAACAGAGAGCTTCAGAAGCAGCAGGAAGCAGAATGCACATTTCGCCCAGACAAAGTCCATCGCAAAGCGCAGGTGGCGCAGGTATGTGCGCGGCTCCTCGATGATGATGAGAAAATGCTGCATCAACGCGCCCTTGGCCATGAGCAAAATGTGTTTTTGCGTAGCCGACATGGCATCGACGTTTTCAACACCTGATATCCGCACCGCGCGGCATAGAGCCATACAATCGGACCAATACCGCTGGATTTGGAGATTCAGCCGCATCAGGGAGGCCTCGGCCGGTTGAAACTTCTCCGTCATGCGCACCCAGTCGTTGTACCACACGTCGATGTCGATCTTGGCGTCAGTTATGACCTGCATAGTTTCGTCGTCATCGCAGTCGCCAATGGTGGTAAGTTTCGCGTATATTTCGGCGCGGATCACGTTGAGCTCTACTTGAGAGAAGAGTCTTAAGTCTAGGGTGGTGGATAGTTGGCTGTCAAGGAGAATTCTGCATCGTCTTACGTTGCCGCGGAACTCAAAGGAAGGCAAGTTTCCGGCGTCGACGTGCAGCATATTTCCAAGTACGAGGAGTTGCATCCATGTCCTAGTCTTTCTCATTAGCGCTTCATCGCTCTCCATCCTGTCAGAGTTTCCACGACCAGAGATCAAACGGCCGATGAGCTCATCATATGCCTCCGGCAAGCAGAGATCGAGAGACATCCGAGTGGCAATAGCCAGTAGCAACGACCTCTCCGGTGCGTAACACGCCCTGACAAGCAACGCTTGAACCGTCTCTAAGGTCGGCTCCATCGATGATGTGATTGTTGCGGTAAGCATTCTCTTAATGTGAAAGTCGAGCCGATGCCACTCGTGCGACTCGGTGCCTCTGGTAGTCCGGTATCCGACGGCGCAGATGATACAAAATAGCAAGCTACTTCGACTTCGTATGTCGCGTATGGTGTCGTAACGCGGGTCGAATATGGGAACGAATCGATGACATCCGTCAAAGAATGTCACCCAGTAGGAGTTAGCTTGGTCTTCGTTAAGAAGACCGGCGGTGATAAAGTCGGGCATTGGATCGACACCCCTCATCAAGAAGGCTGACCGCTTCCCTCTTGGATCTTTCTCGATGGATGGCAAAGACTCATTGGGAGACTTGTTGCTTGACGTGGATGCATGCCACTCGTGGGCATCAGGTTGAGGTTGGTGTATTGATTGAGCGAACTGGACAGAGTTAGGTCTGGCTGAATGCCAAGCCTCGGGCCGTTCGTTCAAAGGTGATGGATTCTCTGTATTCATGGGCGCAAAGACATTCGAATCTGCCGTATCCGGTCCAGAACTTCGGCTCAATTGTAGCCTCTCTTTCAACGCCTCAATCTCATCTTCGAGGTGTTGGATCTTTCTGGTTCAAGCGGATTATTAGAGAGCCCCATATAGAATCCTGTTGGTGAAATGGCTTGACATTTGGACGAACACACGTACGATTCTTGAGCATCTTTCGGGCGTTCAACAAAAGCGCACACCTTTTTTGCACTGTGACAGCTAGAAGACTGTTAGGTCAACTCCCAGATGACTACATCAGAGCGGATGAATTTTCGTTACCGTGTGCATGGTCGTTTTCCGTCACATCGTAACTTGGATTCCCGACAAGCGCCGCAGGCTTTCTGTTTCAGCATCGAATTAGTATGTAGATCTGCGGGTCTAGTGGAAAGGGCTGGGACAAACAGGGATTCTCTTCTTCCGAACCCTCGTTGCGACATCCATCCTACTAATGAAGACGGCGTTGTAAGGGAGAAAAGCACACAACGTAATTAGGCACAAGTAGGAGGCAATTGGTCTCCAACATGAATCCTTAAACTCGCGATGGCTGCCACGTGACCTGAATCGGATGATTTTACCCCGCACAATACCCGTTTTCCGGGGATAACTCAGCCTTTCATCTCGGTTTTACGTCCAAGAGGATTCCTTGCATAGCTGTGAGACCATTCGGGAAGAATGCCGAAGGAATTAGGGATGGAGGTGAAGTAATTTGAACGAATCACAGCAAATTGCTGAGCCATATCTTGTCTAAGTATATTGTCAGTCTTCCATCTGCGGGGACTTGAGTGGACTGTAATGCCTAACCAAAACCATCAGTAAAAACTTTACTGAGGTATTGCAGAATAACAGTAATGTGAGTATGTGTTCATTCTTGGCAAAGCACTCTTCACATAGATCAAAACCTCGATCCCTTTATCCTTTCGCTGGGAACGCTGCACGAGTGAAGAATCCAGAACCCGCTGTTCACTCTTCCCATTCCTTCGGCCTATCCGCTACCCTAGACCAACGTTGATATCTAGGTTCCTGGTGATAACAAACTCACAACTGAGATTTTCCTCTTTCAGCACGTGTGTTTCTAGTAAATCAATATCCATGAATGTCATGATAAAAATTCGTGCCTAGGAAACGGCGGCTCATTTTGCTTCAGTGTAGGTCACGTATTCTCATTTCATTTCGCTGCGCCATTTCTGACATAACCCCGACGACCTGGGGCACGCTTATTGTAATCCATCAATAGACGCAAATCAGCGATCCCGTACCTAATAGGGCTCAAAGTCACCGACGTGCATAGATTCTCAACCTTTTCGTGTCATGCAGCGAACATCACGTTGGGACAAAGCATGAGCCTGGGGGCCTCAAAGTGGTGCTGCACGTCTCAGTTCCCCGCACTAAAATGTTGGGCATCAACTCTTGGAAGAAACGGGTAGCACTCTTGACATAACTAGCGCGCCAGGATATGTCGGTGAGGAGTGATTCACTTGCCGTCAGCATTCTAAAGCAGGGAGGAAAAGTGGACAACGTTTTGATACGGGCTACAATGGGGAGGCGAATAAGCCATGTCTCAGAATGCGACTGCCAATGGGCGCCTGGGCAATCCGAGCCGAGACTAACGCACAGCACAGCTTGCCCCAGTAAGCCTCATGGCAGAATTAGTGATGGGCAATGCAGGCCTAATTGGCTATCATGCGGCACTAAGAATCTAGACCAGAAGCGTCCAATCATCATCTTCAGGAAGTTGTCAATAGTGTGAGCGTACAGAGCAGGTTTATTAATACGAGCTATCACTTGCAGAGTATTTATTGATCTCGGTCAGTTTCAACTCAGCCTACCCCGTGCATATTGGGCTGTGCTTACGGAGGGGTCATGCATGTTGCGTTTTCCCGCTGTGAGGACCCAGGCCTCGGATTAGGCTCTGTTGTACCGGTATCTCTCCGTGGCTAGATGAGCGCGAAGTCGCGATTTTTAGGTAGTGTCGAGTCGCTTCTTAGTACTAAGCTCGTAGCTGTAGTGAAGTACACTCCGACAAGAACTTCTAGTTTTGTTAATTCGTGTGCTAATCGCGTGGCCGAGGAACGGCCCGCGCCAAGCCCTCGCACTAAGATTTGCGCCATGGTTTGTAGTGGCAGCTAACTGTTGAGAATTCATCCAAGTTCTTGTACCGCGTGTGGACGACTAAGTATTGTGGCTGGCTGACTGCTCATGAGCAGCATGTGATTGCAGTAGTAAACTGCACAAATTGATAGTTGTGGGCATTCCGAGACATGCATCATCTGGACGCAGCAGACTCAACCCCGCTCTGAAGGAATGTGACTTGCTTCGAAGGATCTATCATATAAACTATGGAAACATTCAGGCGACTCAGCTACCCCGCCAAGAACCTGCGGCTTGGGTCTAGGCTACTCCGAACTAATGACCGCTCTGGCTGGATGACTAGCGTAACTACGCAGATCGATAGTAATCGATAGGCCTCAGACATGCATGTGAGCAGAGGATAGACACTCAACCCCGCACCAAAAGAATGTGATATTACTGTTTGAGGACGCTGGCATATGTATTCAGCTCATGTTATGCTTAGCTACCTAGCCAAGATCTTGTTGCTGTGGTCTAGACAAAACTGGGCCTTGAAGTGGCGCATCACACACTTCACCGCTAGGTCTTGGTACTCGGAAGCGGCACCTGACTGGCAGTGTTCAGTTGATATCAATTTGACAGACGGGTCTATATACAAGAGAGCACGACGCCCACAGAAGCTCCATGTTTCTTGGAATCAAACCCTGGGACACCACTGCCTGTCATACACTCTACCCATCATGTCTGCCATTTTTCTGGACCTCAAATCAGATGTCCCCATCAAGGACCAATGGGCTCACCACCATGCCCTCGTAGGTACAGCCCACGAGTTTATCCGCCACACGCATGGCGACAACGACATGAGCTTTCCGATGCCTGAAGACCCAATCGAGAAAAAGCTTCCGCTGCCCAATCTCGAGCCGTCGGGGCACATGGATACGCCAATTGAGATTCACCCTGGCAGAGACCCCAATGTCGTCAAGTTTGGCGTCATTGGCGCCGGTGCCGCAGGTCTCTTCACGGGCTTGCTGCTTGACTACCTCAACCGCGAGCTCGAGCTGAAGGGCGTGCCGCTGTCGTTCAAGTATGACATTCTTGAGGCAGCGGGGCCGGATCGTGTTGGTGGTCGGCTGTACACGCACAACTTTAGCAAGCAGAAGGACACTCATGATTACTATGATGTTGGTGCCATGCGATTTCCAGACAACCCGGTCATGGAACGGTAAGTTCGACACCAAGTCCTTCCATTGTCCTGATGATGGCCATTTGACAGAGTCTAGAACCTTTGCCCTCTTCAACTTTCTTGAAATGAAGAGGATCGACCTAAAGGATGACCCCAAGGCCAAGGACGGATCTCTGATCACCTATTACATGAACAACGGCGACAAGGCCAACGGCAAAGAGCCCTGGTGCTACAACAACAGAACCATCTGGGGCGGCACCTACGCCGATGTTCAGGAGCAGGGCGGCGAGACCAAGGACCCCTTTTGCATAAACACAGGAGGAGAAATCCCGACCGGGTACGTCGGTTTCAGCTCCATTATGAGCAACGCAGAAGCTGATAAGATACAGGCTGTTTGCAATCTCGCCTGAAACGATCATGAAGGAGCTCACTAGTGCCGTGCGAGATGCTCTTAAGGATGATCTCAAGACGTCGCCGCCAGGAACAAAGGGTTGGGAGCTGTTGATGAAGTACGACCAGTACAGCACTCGCCAGTTCTTGGCTAGGTAAGTGAGAATCCATCTAAATGTGGTTTGAATGCTGATGTTAACCTCGACAGTTACCACCCTGAGCTAGACTACTTGGAGGGAAAGCTCCCTCTCCCGCCGTACAACTACAACACCATCGAATGGCTGGAGACATTCAACGGGTTAGTAGTATCCTGCTGGTGTAATGGATGTATACTGATTCAGCTCAGAGGAACCAACTGGTATGACCAGGCCCACAGCGAGACTGTCCTTGAGTCGCTCGACTTTGACTTTGACGACAACGTGAAGTGGTACTGCATCCTAGGCGGCGCGCAACAACTCGCCAAGCGTATGGAGAAGAAGCTGGTTACCAAGCCCAAGTACAACTCACGCGTCAAGGCCATCCGCGTCAAGGACCTGCGCGACGTTGAGCTTGCCGTGGAAAACAACACCGAAGACCCGGATAAGACGTGCTACGACGCTGTCTTTGCTACTACTACACTGGGCTGTCTTCAGCACATGGATTTGCGTGACGCTGGACTCACCTATCCTACCCGGCAGGCCATCCGGTCGCTGGGATACGGTACTGCGGCC
This sequence comes from Dactylonectria torresensis, assembly GCA_011426275.1. Taxonomy (NCBI): domain Eukaryota; kingdom Fungi; phylum Ascomycota; class Sordariomycetes; order Hypocreales; family Nectriaceae; genus Dactylonectria; species Dactylonectria torresensis. The sequence continues at coordinate 46,279 of VYKG01000099.1, read as the reverse complement.
AAGATTGCCATCAAGTTCAAGCGCGCGTGGTGGATCCACGACCTAAAGGGCAACAACATCAAACACGGCGGCTTGGGCCACTCTGATCTGTCTATCAGAACGTGCGTGTACCCTTCGTACAACATCTACGACAAGGAGGACTCGACGGCGGTCTTGCTCTGCTCCTACACGTGGCAGCAAGACTCGTCCCGTATTGCCTCGCTCTTCTCGGACAAGCCCTCTGACGACGCCCGTCTCAAGGAGTTGCTTATTAGGGACCTGGCTCGGCTGCACAAGAGCGACGAGGTCAACGAGAAGGATCTGGCTCAGCTGATTAAGAGACTTTGGGTCGAGCATCACGCCCATGACTGGTCTGAGGACGCCAACACGGCCGGAGCCTTTGCCTTCTTCCGCCCGCAGCAGTTCCGTTCCATGTGGAGCCGCATCATCCAGCCCTCAGGCGATGTCATCATCGCGGGTGAAGCCGCAAGCCCTCACCACGCATGGGTCGTTGGAGCCTTGGAAAGTGTCGTCCATGGCCTCTACACGTGGCTGGGTGCCAACCTGTACTCCAACCCGCACTTCATTGTCGTGCGCCGCATGCTCGAGGCCCAGGACAAGAAGAACCCGTTTGTCAGCCTGCCGCCGTACATGACCAGGAAGATCTCGGACTGGGCGTCGGTTGTGTGCATGATGCATCGGGAGGAGATTCTCAAAGCGAGAGGCAAAGACACGAAGGGCGCTGAGACAATTTATGAGGAATTGTCTCTGAATTCGTTGCAGATATCATCTGCGGCTTAAAGATTGAGTCTGGGATGGATATCGAGGTTGGGTTGACATAGCCCAAGTGTCAATGCTTGAGGCGATATGAGGCTGGATTTCTTCGAATCTTGTACCTACCTTTCCATCCTTTTGCAATCTAAATGGGCTCCTGAGTAATTAACTTAATGTTTGACAGGGTGTAACACTCGTGACACAATACAGTCGTCTTGGCTCGACTCTGTTCCACGACTTTGATGATGGAGCTCAACTTTGTTCGCTCGACTCAGGTGAGTCTTCACCGTTGACTGCGCCACAGCGTTCAACCTTGGCGCAGTTCATCCCCTGGAGCGCTTCTACCGTAGCGGCTGCCTCTCTGTATTATGGCGGGTTACGGTGGCTCCAGTTGTGGGACTTTGGGCGGGTAGCGCCTAATAAAGTATGCCACTGTGAGTCAGACCGTAATCATTATCCGCCATAATAAACTCAACTAACCCAGTGTTCAAAATTCTTATCTGAACTGCAACCTTAGCAATTTCTTCCCTCATCAAACATCTCTGTAATCAATCACAACCTACCACGTCACTGTGAAGAAACACGGAACACCAAACATACAATAGTCTGGATTCACCGCACCCAGTATATCATATCCATTCGAAAACCAAGCTCTTGTCTTCGTTTCTTCGCCAATGGCGAAACCAGCCTTCGCTGTCCCGCTTCCTCAATCATCGCGATCCGACGTCCTCGAGTGGCGCTTCCCAAAGCCTTACAGCAATTATGTCTTGACGGGTAAATCCCGTGCAGCATGGCATACGTCTTTCGTCATTCCCCAGCTCAATCTCCTTCTGGATGCCGGCCTCTGCGTCAATAAATTGCGGCCCAAGCATGTCTTCCTCACCCACGGCCACAGCGACCATACTCTGCTATCGCCTGCCTTTGTCAAACGAGAAGATCCGCCCGATATTTTCTGTCCGGCCGATATGGCTAAGGTGTTTGATGATTTTATCCTCGCTAATACGATGCTGAATCTCGGAGGATTGGTGAACCACGACGATGCTCCGCCTCCAGTTGCCAAGGCCAACCCAGAAGAGAATAATGGCATCAACCAACCACAGCGAAATGGGTGGCTAAATACTCACATCACGCATGGCGTCCGTCACGGTGACGTTGTACCACTGAGACGAATCAAGAATATGAATGCCACCGCTTTCGATTGCGACCACACTGTTCCGTGTGTCGGCTACTTCTTCAGCATCACTTCACGTCCCTTGAAAGAGCAATACCGATCTCTCCCGGGCCATGAAATAAAAGCGCTGCGTCTATCCGGAGCCGAAATTACCACAGAGCAGACCACGCCCATATTCGCATTTCTGGGCGACACAACGGCGACGACCTTGGCTTCTGAGCCGGAGTGGCTACGAAACGGAATCCCAGTCGTCATCACCGAATGCAGTTTTCTCTACGAGGAGCACAGAGTGCAGGCTGACAGGACAAAACATACCATATGGAGCGATTTAGAAAAGGTCGTTCGGAAGTGGCCTGCTACTACGTTCGTCATTACCCATTTTAGCCTTAGGTATAGTGATGAAGAGGTGAACCGCTTCTTCACTGAGATGGATGATCCCCCAGGTAACATTGTTGTCTGGGCAGACGGAGGAGATGTATAGAAGCCGAAATACCACAACAGAAAAAAATGTTTTCTAATCAGGTTGCCCACATGTGTGGCTGAAATTTGAAGCAACATAGTTTGTCAGTGGTATTTGGGTTCGACATATGATAGAATGAATGCTATCATGAGACAACATCTCAATGCTCTGCGCATCAACAGTGCTTGTTAAGCCACACGCACAGGCCCCTACCCCGAAAAACCCGAAGAAGAATGTGCCGCAATATTCACGACATGTTGGTCGGTTTCACTTGGTCGAGCCTCTTTGCGTGGTGGTGCTATTGCTCGCACGCTGCGAGGCTCCTGGTGTGTATCTCCCACAACGAACACTGCCAATGGCGTTCCAAGGATCTTGTCGGTAGGTTTGAGCCAGCCAAGAGTCTAGAGGGCTCGTATTTTGCGTCGATATATCGATCGTAGACGACATGGAGGAGGATGTTCTGGTAAGAATTAGCTGGTTAGCTTTGTTCAGGCCAATCATCCAAAGCTGAGGACTAGAGAGAACGTACTCTCTCGGGGCTCGCACCCATGCATTCGAAGCGGGTGCGTTAACAGCTGAAGGAGACGGCATGGCGGACTAGGAAAATTCTTTGGAACGGCGAAGTGGCATGAATTGGTTGTGAATCGGTGCTAAGCTTTGGAGCACCTCCTCTTTTACGTTCATGGAGTGTAGACAATCACACGGATTTGGTTAAGGGAATGGCTACAATTTATAGCCAACTTTGTCGACGTCGCCATAGACATGTTAACAGCTTAAGAGTCAATCATGAGCGCAGATGGTCGAATGGGGCCAATTGCGCCCAAGATTTGAAAACAGCGGAAGTAGAAGCCATTGCCGCATGGTATCTGGCCCCATGTCTTTGGCTACAGGAATAAGCGATGATTTGACAAAGGCGTGTTGTTTGGCCTCGGTATTGGGTCGCAGTAATCACCTATAATGCAGAAACTGGACTCTCTCTATCGCTTGAATTGGCCCCAAGGCTGTTTTCACCGAGGCATAACTTTTACCAGAGCAGTTTGCTTAGTATGTGAACCCTTCTGCCTCATTTGGGGCCACTTAATTTTCGTCGGTAATCTTTCTTCACTTTCCAGTGGCTCTACATCGCTCGAGGTTGGAGGCAATTGGCCCATTTTGGATAAATGATGCGTCGGTGCCACAAACTAATGTGGCGAGGTAGGATAAAGGTGCTGCCTCAATACTATGGCGAACCATGACCGCATGATGTTAATTTGTAAGCAAGGTGAAGGTGAGCTACGATTTCTTGGTAAAGCGTGGTGTTGGGGCCATTTTCCTTTGGCCCGTTGCGAGGGCTGGGCTGACATTTAGGCCCTGCACCATCTACAGGTCGCAGTTGATTCGCTTTTCAAGGCGTGACCTGGTTGCCTCGATGCCTCTTCGCGTGTTATCCCTGCGTCTCGACCTCTGGGGGAAGAAAAACACCACACACCAATTGACTTCATCTGGTAAACTAAACCCATTCACTATTCTTAGGAATAAGTAACATCTAAAGTATGTCCTAAATTAAATTAAATAAATGAAGGGAAAAATTTGCTCCTGAGGCTACGTAATTTGTTTAAAACTCATATCCTAACGTTATATAAGAAGGAGGAGGGGAAGTTCATGCTTTGCGCCTTGGTGCTGTATTCGCCCCCCCCCCCCTCCCCTTGGTTAGGTCGCTAGTAGGCGGATGCGTTGTTTGAGAGGCTCTTGCCAGCGCCGAGATGGAGTCCTGCAGATTACCCCGGGCTTTGTATCATTTACATGGCTCTAGGTAGCCTCCTTCGCTAATATATCGCTCAGCTACCCACCTCAGTGTAGAAATACCGCTGCTGGGGCCACTTTCAGTGAGTGACCACCCTGCATTGGGGCCACTTTGCTCGGGCGAATGGCTTGAGGCCAGTTTCTGGGGACCAGTTATAATTTCTGCAGATCAGTGCTGATAGCCTACGTGGCAATCACAATTCCACGGAGGGTGAAGGAATTGGCACAACCACGATAAAAGGCCGCACCCCATCCATCGGCATACCTCAAATGTTTGCCCAACCCTCCGGATTTTGGATGTCCTCAATCCCCCTTTTCAAATTGAATTCTTTCGTATTCTTGGGCCCGAAGTGGAACACTGTGCGGTCCTGGCCCGTGTCAAATCATAGGGCCAGGGGGCATACTACTACTTCTTGGGTCTATATTTCCCTACAAGCACTAAAAACCTCACGACACTATATATCTCCATGTCTCCTTGAACGGCTGGTGACTGAAGCCATCAACGAGACAATATTTCAACACCTACTTGCCTTCGAATTGCCCAGGGTACTGCTAACCCCGTGCCGTCTACATTCAAAGACACGCCAATGCGTCTGTGGTAGCTGAGAGTAGTGCCACACGACAAACAGACATCAACTTATGTTATGCCTGTGGAAATAACCGAGTTTTTCCCAATCAGAGGCCAGAATTAACTGCAACACCGAATGGTAACAGAAGATTCCTTGCCGCAACACCAAAAGAACTTACTGACTGGACTGACTGGGCACCTTCAGAATCATTCACGCCGTTCTCATCAGATCAGGCTCACAATGAACAATTCTACTCTGAGCTACTGGGGCCGTTTATTGCGGCTCCTCAAATTGAGTATGAGCAGTACACGATTCCGGACTTATTCGGTTCGCAAATGTTGGGAACAGAGATCTCAACATTTGGATTTGATGTCAACTCCCAAATTGGTGTTGACTTCGTAATGAACAACAGGATATCGACAGAGGAGCAGGTAGGGGAACTCAACAACCTACTTCTACCAACGAATCCGACTCCGGCTAGTCATCTGACAAGGGTTGACCATACTCAACACCCCGATCTAACCTCGCATACTTTTCCAATGCCACCTATTTCCGTACCCATCCCAAACACCCAAGGTGCTACATTGCTCGACGCGCAAGCAGCTGAGACTCTTGACTTATTCGAGTCGGGCGTTGAACATGCCGGCAGCTTTCTCATCACACCTTCTCCTCCCGTCAATAATCACTCGGACTCCACAGGGTCTCCAATCTCGATTACCCAAGCGGCGACGCTGTGTTGCGAAGAGATTGAGACGAGAGACAGGGAAGAGGCTCAGTATCCATGTCAAAAAGGGTGCCCTAAATACTTTAAGAGCCAGAAAGACCTTCATCGACACTATAAAAGTCGCGCCCACATCTCATCAGCCACCATACAGTGCTTTGCGTGTCGGTGTGGTTACACCAGCGCTCGAAAGGACCACTATTGCCGACATCTTAGACAGCTTTCTTGTGCATTCCGTCACCCTCATTTTCGCTGCGTCTGCTCTCAGGATAGCTTCGATACCGACCCCTTGCTGCATCTTCAACATGTCAGTTTCTGCAAAACGGGCCACAGGCCATCGGGACGTCCAAGAAGGGGCAAATCGACCGCATCGGGCGGCCGGGCATACCCGGGATAGCGGGGTTTCTTGTGTTCTCAGGTCACTGACCCATCAGCTTGAAAGACGGGGGGGATATCTGTTGGAAACTCTCGTTCTCTCATGTCCTCGGGTCACTCATCCTTGAGCTTGAAAACTGGTTTCCCATTAGAAGCTCTTGTTTTCTTGTTTCACTTCGTCCATGCCCTCAACTCTTAGAATCAAACCCATGTTGGCATTTGATGGTTTGTGTCTTTGGTCAACCTGCTGTTTCTTTGTCTACGGCACTAGCTGAACATTTGAATTGCATTTCATCCGATGATACTGGCAAAGTGTAGATGTCATTTCTCTTCAAGTATTGTTTTGTTCTATGCCTTCCGAGATGGCCTTCTCTCGCTGGTCATCGGGGTGCACTTTTGGGGATTTGGATCCGAATGCCAGCAGTCGTGTCAAGGCCTTGTCGAGTTGTCATGATAACTTCCATTTTTCGAGGTTTTGTCGGCTTCGGAACAAATCAATGGCAACCATAAATTAAAATGCGATAACGGCAAAGGTTTGATTTGCAATTTTCCTCAACTCTTGATTCAGTCTACAATCATGGGTTGGTGTGTGGGCAGTTGGTAGCACTCATTCCAATCACCACAGCTCAACACGTACATGAACATGTTGAATAAGCTTTCTATTATGATCAACAAGTGATGACTCCCTAATCATGTTGTTAGAATAAAAACATGGCTTTCTTAGGGCTAATATTCACCACGGCGTTCTGGCTTATAAGCAACCGAACGAATTCTGAACTTGTACATAGGTGGTCAGTTGAAGGCATCCACCACCACCTATCTAGGCGCTAGCTAGGGCTCTGCAGACCAAAGAACCCGGCTCCTTGGGTTGTAGAACAGTGGATCAATTAATTAGTTTGAACCAGTGGCCCTGGCTGCTCGGTGAAGTGCCCTAAGGTCCATGTGTCTCAGGGTCGTTGGTGAAAGTCTAACAAACATCTTGCCTTCAGCTGATAGAAAAGCCTTTGCGCCGCTATTTGAACCGAGCAGAGTATCTGAGTCGGAGATACTGTCGTTGTGATGGTGGGTATCGGTATAGCAACTGTACGTGTTCTCGCCTTCCTGTTCGATACCGACGAACACCGCGACTTGCTCGTGGAAGTGAACACGCTTCCGATCATTGCCGCCCGGACCAAAGCTGGATGAGGACGCCGGCCGCTGTTTTTCAGCGAAAGACAAGATTGATGTCCTTGGATTGACCCCGAAGTCGTTGCCGCACTTGAGGATAGAGCTCTCAATGATGCTAACATTTTTTGGCAGTGATTTAGCGATGACTGGGTCAAGGGTGGAAGAAGCATCGGTATCCGAGTCCGTGTCCAGTGGTCCGAAGGAGTCCGTTTCTACCGGCGCCCAAGTGTCCGATTCTAGGGGCCCATCATAATTCGTTTCTGATGGCCCGTAGGAGTTGGTTTCTAGTGACCCGAAGAGAAATGTTGCAATGCTTTTTTTAAATCTGTACATGGTAAGCTAACGGTACGGAAGAGTAGAAGGGGAGTATTTACCGATGGCCATCAGTGGGAGGAGTCTTCGATTTATGTGTCATCTTCTTCCAAGACCGCGACATGGCGTTTCTCAATCGACTGCATTGAGCCATCTCGAATTTCAGCAATAGCGTGTAACTCTGAGAAAAGATAATGAGTAGTAGGAGTGACAGAGTCAGAGCCTAGCGCCGAGGATAGTATGTGAGTTGAAGGAAAGCGAATTAGCAGTAGAAGTAAAACAGTCACAGCTTAAGGCAGGAGTAGCGTGTTGGTCCAAGAAAAAGAGAATGACTAAAGAAGTGGAAGAGTTAGAACACAAAGCCGGGCGTTTGACGGTTGATAGATCCATCTAGGATTGAGTTTTCAATCCGTGACGCAGCTGGAAAGGGTTAAAATTGGTGACTGTACCAGTATTGAGTTCGGAAAATGGCAAAAATGAGAGAAGAAACTGTAAATATATGCCAATATGCCAGCAACTTGACCTCGAAAGAGCGGAAAGCTAGTTACATAGCGCGTTGCAATGTCTCGAGCTTGAGATTCACCCATCTCAATCTGCAAGATGTTGGTGCTCGAAGCCGTGGTCAATTGATACGACTACACCTACATTCACTGAGATATGACGGACCCAATTTTTTGGTGAGGTGACTCACGTCCGGCACCATAGGGGTTCTTCCAACACTCCATCACGGTATTATCTCTCTCATGAGTAGATCGGTCGATTTCTTCAGCATTCTGAGCCCCACTGACCCATGTGTCTGACGCGTCAGCTAGCGAAGTCGACATGTAATACTTCCTCAACTTGTGAAAAAGACTTTAAATACTATTGGAGGGCTTACGTCCTGAGAGAGGGGAAGAGCCACTTGTTTATCCGCGTCGATCAAGATTGTGACTGAAGGATAAATTTCCATCGCAATAATGAGAGACTTGACGAATTTGTTCGGTGTCTATTCCTGGTCTCCAAAATTCCTCGTCTTGGATGTTCTCATACATCGCTCTCACCCCGGAACTGTGCAAGTGGGCGAGTAAATCCGACTGTGGTGTGGGACGAGGCAGATTGTAGCTGAATAGTAAAGCTTTACAGCATAGCAAAACTTACAACGAAAACGCATCCATTGTACCGTGGCAAGACTAGTCTTACAATCTCATGCAAGAAAGTGTGAGACTTGTCGTATCCTTTCTGTGGGGCTGATCTAGCAAGTGTGGCTATGTTTGCCAAGAGTGCACACATTTGCATATATCGTAAATGCTGCATATTATTGCAGCTATCCAGTAATTAGAAAATTATGATAACGGGGTCCTGAAGCCTTGGAATCCCTCTCAGATCCGGGACACACTGTCGAAATCAGGACTTAATGTCCCAATCTCTCAATCCGCCATCGTTCAGCCAAAAGCGGCAAAACCTCAACTCTAATAGAAACGATTTATAGTGCGCCTAGGCTTGGCCTCGCGGCTATTCGGCATGATGCTCGTTTAGATCACCTGACACGAATGACGCGAGTCTAGATCCAAATGCGGCGAAATGCAGAGACCATTATGTGGCCGCCCACCTCTTCAACACTACACACCACTCGCTCTGGAAGATTCATCTACATACTCACACATTAGTTCACCACATCTGTTCGATATATCGCTATGGATGACCCGGAAGCACCCCAGCAGCCTTGGATCCCGGCGGTGGGAACATCGTGGCAGATTGTGCTCAAGGAACCCATCCAGATCGACCCGGAGCAGCCGGCCATTACCCCAGACGTCGAGGTCTACGACATTGACCTTTTTGACAACTCGGCCGAGACCATCGCCGCGCTCCACAGCCTGGGTAAAAAGGTCATCTGTTATTTCAGCGCCGGAACGTACGAGGAATGGCGACCCGACGCAAGCGAGTTTGCCAAGGCGGATCTCGGCAAGGCCATGGATGACTGGCCGGGTGAGCGGTGGTTGGACCTAAAAAGCGAGAATGTTCGCAACATCATGGCCAAGAGGATCAAGCTTGCAGCCGAAAAAGGGTGCGATGCCATTGATCCTGACAATGTGGACGGCTATGTAAGTTCCTCATCTTGCAAAGTACCCCAAAGATCTATCGACTAACGTTTCCGTAGTCCAACAAAAACGGCCTCGGCCTGAAGAAAGCCGACTCAATTAACTTCATCAAGTTCTTAGCCTATGAGGCATCCAAATATGGCCTCAGCATCGGCCTCAAAAACGCAGGCGAGATCATCGACGACGTCATTGACGACGTCCACTTCCAGGTCAACGAGGAGTGTGTCAAGTACAACGAAGGTCGAACATTCGCACCCTTCATCAAGGCCGGTAAGGCCGTCTTTCACATCGAGTACCCCCGTGGCGCTGGAGGATCAGTGAGCGCAAAGTCTAGGGCGACCATTTCTAACGCCAAAGGGACGGACAATTTCAGCACCGTGCTAAAGAAGATGGATCTAGATGGGTGGGTGCAATTCTGCGACGGGCAGGAGTTTATGACCAAGACAGGGTATTGAGACCTACATATATGCGAATCCAGATGATCGAAGCCGCCTGAATGGAGAGTTAGACCGGTTTCGGCGTAGCAGAGCAGAATATTACTTTGTTAGAGCAGTCTGAAACGGACCCCTAGGTGTGGAAGATATGTTCATCCATCTATTTTCTATGTTCATCACCTAACTCATTTTCCTCCTTGAGCTATCCGGTTGTGAAGTGTAAATATTGTGCTCAGAAAATCAGACATATTCAGATGAGATTCCAGGATGTGAGGTTTATGAGGGTCGGCAAGCTGAAACCCACATAGCTTCCAAAGAGGGACATGCTGATAATGCGCCGCGACGAAATGATCACCTTGATGTAAAAATAGAAAAAAATGACGCATGAGCTGAATACGTTGCCTACACAGCTTGGGGCGGCATCGTTCATCCTTGACAAGAGTGGCCATCAGCATGCGAGGATCCTATCTCAACCAGTCAATTTGATGGTAGTCAGCCGCTCGACATGCAGGTTTTCAACAATCGACGACATGATGGCACGTACGCAACGCATTGCCAGCTGATTATACTTGAGCCTTATTGTAGGCGCATGATGCTAAAACTACGCAAAGCCACCACGCGAAACTAGCAATTACCTATAGAGTCACTCGTCATGCCCGAAGAGATGTCAGTTCCAGACCTTGAATGAATGTCACGTTCAACCATGTCGGACGATACAACGCTACACACAAGTGACTCTCGGAATGAGGTATCTCTTGAGATGGCTTCCATCCTGCAAATGTCGGATACAGAAGAAGCAAATAATTTTTGCGAACTGGGATTGACCCATAAGTCGCTAACTACAGCAGGTAAGACCTCCTGACATTGTGTTGCCAAACAAAGTCTATTAGAATCTTAAAGATCATAACCCAGGAACTCCAAACTATAAATCCAAACTCCAACCAAACCTATGACCGATTAGCCTTTGCCTAAGGCACCTAAACCTTCTGAATGGCTCAGCTCGCGCCCTCCGCTGTTTGAATCATCCTAAGCAGCCCTAGCAGCTCTATTAGCTATGCCCGGTTCTGGCTGCTTCTACGTCTGCTTCTTCGGTCTTGCGATTGTTATAGGCATTCGAGAGGATCTTAAGCCTCTGCTACTATGGGCGAATAAATTTCTTAACGGGCTGCGGAAAGCAAAGCTACCTATACGAATTGTGTAGGGCATAGTAACCTAGGAGTACTAGATTACCGCGATCGCAGTTACTAAGCAGATCTAATTAAGCTGCGGTTTCAGAAGCATCCGTAAAGCAGCTGATATTATATAGCTTGTCGAGGAGGCCTTTGCGACTGCTAAGGTAGTCTATTGCAAGGTCTCCAAGCTGCTAAAAGGGGATATAGAAGTCATGATAATAGGCAACGGCGGATGCATTCGCTAGATCGAACGAACTGATGATAGTCCTAATAATAGGTATAGCCATTTTAAAGAAGGTCTAGAGGGGAAGAGAATCAGGGCCCGGCTCCTAGGGCCAGCCAATAGGTAATATATTCATTAAGATATAAGCTTCTTAGTTCGTATGAGCTGGGAATGCTTGATCTTAGGTAACTTTGAAAGCATTGGGTTTAAGAAATGCTTAAAATGTGAAGAAAACTGTGTTTTTTTGACTTCGTGATAGCAGCAACTCGCCCTTGATGGAGCGGACAGCCAACTTAGAAGTAGAAGTAAGACCTCCTGAGTTGCAGTGCTATGGGTTATCTATTGAAATATCACAATATGTGATGAGCCTTGACTCCCTATGTGTCATGACTACCTAGGACCCTATAGCATAACAATCCCCGAACGTAGGTTGCCGGCACCAAACCAAGTACTCATCCTCGATCGCATCACCCCTGGAAGCCTAGTCATTGCAAGATGTGGGCATGAGTTGCCCCCACCAAGCTCAAGTGTCCAACGTCATCGCTTTCAACATCCGAGTCGTCACCCTCATCTACGGTGTCAGCGGGGATAAGCGACTTGTGCAGCTTGCGGCGTTTTGGAGTCGGCAACTGCATCTTAGTATTGGTAGACTCCTCATCTGTTTCTTCCGCTCCAGGGTCGCCAAATACATCTCTATTGCCCGACTCAATGTCCTCATTGTCGTCTTCGTCGTCATCCAATTCAGACTTGACTATGAACTCTTCCAACTTCATCTACTGCCGTTCCGTTCGACCCATTGCAAGTGTTCGAGAACTGTTGTCATCCGCGGCATTATTGACCTCCTCGACGATGACATGCATGAACTCCTTATAAATCACGGATTCGGCCTTTTCGAGGAGTATCTCCAGTCGTTTGATGGTCATGTCTTCGCGGGTGCCGGCGCGGACGCAAGCCACTGCCAATGTATCGCCAGATTTCCGCCAGTAGTTCGCTCGCCTCTTGAGGGTATCGGTATCCGCTTGAGACAGCCCGGTCAAGCACATGACCATCTTGGCGACAAGGGTACAGATGTGGCCAATGCGAATTGTTTTCTCGCTGTAGAAATCAATATCAGGCCCGTCAGCGTCTCGAACGATGTTCCAGGCGGCGCGGTTGAAGCTTGGATGCCAGTACGTTTTGATAGTCTCATAGATGCAGGTCTCTCTTAGAAAATCTGTCACCCAGCCTGGGAGTGCAATCTCCGCAGATAGTTGAACGGCCCATTTGGTAACGCATATGCTTTCGATATTGTCGTGATACGAATCGCGCACTTGAGTAGGCGCCATTCAACAGACTTTTCTTGGCCGATTCGAATGAGACGGGCACAGCCTTGGTGGATGACGTCGGCATTCAAATGCCAACAAGCGAAAACTCCCCGTGAACAACAGTGATGCATATTCACACCAGTTGCCAATGTGTTCACATTAGCGACGAAAATATCCAACTGCCTCCCGCTTGTTCTCGCGTCGTATTTTACGGATATGCTTTCCAATTCAAAGCAACTCTAAGAGTATAATGCCGAAACGTTTCAAAGCACATCTCCGGGCCTGGAAGATGTATTGATCCGTCGGTTCTTCTAAATGCTACAGTATGCATACAGCCCCTATGGTAGTGCTAGCATTCCGATGGGCTTCGCAGTTCTACTGCTATATGTTTGGATAGTTGTCCTACATGCCTTATTTATAGTGATTTCACTAGATTTATGGCGTAGCGGTGCGTAAGGAAGCATAGGTGAGCTAGTTATACTTGCGTTACGATCCTGAGCTCTGGATGGGTTAGAGAATGTGGGCGGCGGAGTTTCGAGCGCTTGAAACCTGGAAGGTGGTCGTAAAAGTGAGGGAGGTTGGAGCTGAGCGACTGGAAATGATAACGACTGATATCATGGTGTTATAATCACATAATGCAATGACAGATGACGGCGAGGAGAGTAGACTTGATGAAACTCGAGTAAAGTCTAGTGTTGTTTATTCCTAAGGTCTCGAGTGGTTGGATGGTGGACTAAATAGAAAAGTTATCGCCTTTGAGGGGGATGCCCTTACTGATGACATAGGTCTTCATCGTATCATAGATGCTAACCTCCCTGATCCCATCCGTGACTCAGTCCAGAAGAGCAATCCCAGCCGATAGTTGAACGGCCCACTTAGTGAAACAACCTCTAAATATTGTCGTGATAAGAAACACGTACTTTGGGAAGACATCACTCCACACATTTGCCTTGCCCGATGGTAGCCAGGCGAGTATAGCCTTTATAAATAATGTCAGCATTCAAATTACAACATGCAAACACCACCTTTCCACATCAGATCAACGTGTACGAAAAGTCGCTATTTGTCTCGCGGACGGTGGTGTAGGCGACGTTGAGCAGCCCAGTAATGATGGGGCTAGACAATGCAAGCCAATACAGATCTCCAGAGCGCTATATCCTTGGGTGCCTCCCTCACGGAGCCTAAGCGTGTGCCGGAATAAAGAGAGGTAAGCCGGCCGTTGAGGGCCGAGTTGATGAGCTGCTTGGCATGGCTGATGCCGACCTCTCGTCCATCACGCTTGGAGCGCTTGGCGACCTGGCTGGCTGTCTGCTGGTTATTGCGGATGTCTTTGAGTTGTTCGAGCAAATGATCCTTGTCGCCTCGCAGGCACATGTCGCCAGGTTTTGGTTCCATGAGCTTGTGATTGCGTGGGTCAAAGGTTGCCAGGACTCCTTGCCCATAGAGACGGAAGTTGACCATGTCTTCTAGCTGACTGATATCATGTATTTGTGTGGAGAAATCTGCAATGTCATCCTCAGCGAGGGCGAAAGCCTGTTGGCGAAACTTTCGCCCGGGGGACTTCATCATGGACCGTTTGTTGACTAGATTGGAAAAACGTTGTTCTTGACTCGAGTGATGGCTATGGGGATGTGAGATGACATACTCTTGTCTTCGAAGAGTCCTTTTGTCTCACAGTCCCCCTGTTTGTATGTGGTATAGTGGCCGTAGTCGTCTGCGTACAGCCTTACGAGCTCGCCCAACCGCTGCCCATGGCTACACGAGATTCTTTATGCCAACCACATGAGTGCGGGGAGCGAAAACAAGCTTTTGGACGACCTAGAAAGCTGAGATCTAGGAATTTATGAGGGTTTCTGTCAACAAAACAACAGCATGAAGTCGTAGGTGCTGGCTTTTTTCGTGCTTTGCGATTCGTTCACGATGACGAATTGAAATCTGAAAACGCATTAGACTAAGTTAGGAAGTAACATCGCATAAAATGAAGTGTAGAGTACACTAATTTAAGTTTGAGATTACTATAAGTTATAGAATAAGTTTATGCTCTATGGTGCGTGGTTTTTTTCTGTGACCCCCCAGCAGGTTAGTTTGAGCTAGGGGTAGGGTGAGGGGGTTTGAGGGCAGAAGAACGAGGTTCTGTTCTATTAGATAGCAACCTCCGGATCTGCTGACTCTGATTCATCCTCATCCACCAAATCCAGCCTGAACACTGCACCGATTGGATCGATGGGATCGCTGTAGAATCCATACATCTCATGATAGTCGATTAAATCCCGATGAGCTTGTTTCTGTAAGCCGGCCATGTTATCCCAAGCCCTCTTTTGCCGCTTAGGCGTCTTGATTCTTTCCTTTCTGACTGCTTCATTATAAATTCTTGCAGTCCGCTGTTCGATCCTCTTTATATCCATCAAGGCGGCACCTTGTTCTTGGATGCTTTCTTCTTTTCCGTCTGCGACTTCGAAGGCTACCTTGTTTAGCCAGAGCTGTTCGTTGGTTGATTGTCTATTGTTCCTCACAAGCCACTGATCGGCAACAGCGAGGATGGTGGCTTCGATAATCGGGATGCTACGTCTGAGGTGGCCGGGGATGACTGCTCGGAGCTCGCGCACGTCTCGGCCGAGTATTTTCATCACACGGTACCAATCACATTTTTCCCACTGTCGAAGAATTGAGGTAAGTGACTCTCTGCCTTGGCATTGCCTGTAGGTACTCGGGGGATCGGGTGAGGCTCAGGCAGACGGGCGTGTTATAGCTTGAAGAGACTCGAAACACGAGCGTGAATAGTGACTTGACGATGACTTGGAGACGACGGGTTGGTCTTTCGCGGTCTTCAAGCAGGGCTGATTGAAAATTTCATCTTGGACTATCATCACGGCTGCGGGAAGATGTCTTGAGTAGTAAGGATGAGGGGGAAAGGGTTGAGTTTGAAGGTTGCTGAGAGCTTTATGAGATAGAACTCGCTCACGTGACCTGGCTACAAGTTGGACATGTGACCACTGCGAATAGGTCCTACCTGCGTCATTCACCTACCCGTATGGTCTCATTGCGGAGTCGCTACTAGTACAAGAGGCTGTCCGCTCCATCAAGGGCGAGTTACTTCTATCACGGAGTCAAAAAACACAGTTTTCTTCACATCTTAGGCATTTCAAGACCCAATAGTTGCCTAAGATCAAAGATTTCCAGCTCATACGAGCTAAGAAGCTTAAATCTTGATGAATAGATTTCTACCTACTCCTTGAAGCTTAAGTCGCTAAACTGATTTCCGGTAACTTTGTTCTGATATCGATTACAGCAAACACTTTAACTTCCATGACTAAGAGCACGTCCAAAACTCGGCCAAAGCAACTACAGAATAGCATCAAGACGTTGTCGGGTCCTCCTGGGCCCGCATAATCAGGCGTTGCGAAGAACTGCCAAGCGTGGTGCATTTCTCAGAAGAATGACAGGTGCCAGGCCATTGCAGACAAGTTTAGTATCACTCTAAAGCAGTTCTACTCCTAGGACCCAGCCGTAGGAAGTAAGTACCTTGCACATCAAGACTGGTTGCTCTTTTCTTTCTCCATACCTGTGTCCATATACTAACTTGTTCAACCGCAGCTGATTGTAAGAGCGTCTGGGTCAAGGAGGCTTACTGAGTTTCTGCTCCAAGCAAATAACGGTGACGAACATTGGGCCACAAGCTTAAGACTTACCAATGCTATCTTGTACTTCGGAACTGCAGTCCCTCACATTGTGGATGTATCCGGTCTGAACAGTCAATCTTGATGCCAATATTCAATATCTAAGTATCAGATGCAAGCATATTAGTACTTAAACTCATTCTTTCTTATCTTAAGCATCATATCGTGTGCTTTCATTACTTCTACCAAAGCATCCAGAGCCTCTTCGTCAAATCCAACCTCGTGCAGAAAGTCACCGATATCGCGACAGAGTGCGTTATGTAAAAGCTGATATCAATAATTAACAGCTGCGAGCATCTTAGCACGATAAAGTTTTTTGAGATCGACCTTTGTAGTCTTGCCTAAACTACCACTAACTTAGCCTCTCGATCATTAAGGACGGAATGTTCGGACATTTGCAAATACTCCGTCTGCCTTCGGTCCGCCTTCGGTCCGCCTTCCGAGCCTGCATTAGCGGTAGGATTCCGAACCGCTGGTCACTTGGTACGGCTCCAAAGCGTCAACTTTAAAAAGGGACATGCTCGACTGCCTGATTTTATGTCGCATTGCGATTGCTTCCTAGACCTCTGTCAGGTAAACGGTTATACTAGAACGAGACCATCAGCGGTTATCATAATGATCGATTTCCCAAAGCCAGCGTTCTCGTTAGTTGACCACAACGGTCGCCATGTCGACGAGACCGCCTTTCGAGGCAGGCCTACCATCGTCTTCTTCGGCTTCACTAACTGTACGGTTGTTTGCCCACGGGCCCTTGCCCGCCTAACGGCCATCATCAGCAGTCTCAAGGCAGACCCCGATCAACTCAACGCTCTATACATTTCGGTCGATCCAGATCGCGACTCGCCCGAGGCTATGAAGTCGTTTCTAGCCGATCGCGCTCCTCGCTTCACCGGCCTGACGGGAACACGGGCGGAAATCGACTCCGCTCGCAAGGCTTTCCGAGTATTCGCTCAACGAAAGCATGACTATAGTGTACCCGAAAGTTACACCATTCCTCACACAGCCATCACTTATATCCTTGGCCGTGACGGCAATCTGGTGGACCACCTTTCTGACAGCCTTAGCAACGAAGAGGCCGTATCGCGCCTCCAGAGGGTCATGGACGGAGAACTCGATAAAGATCCAGCCAAAGAAACCACCTGCTACCCAAGAGGTGGTCATGGAAATGGTGTGGATGTGGGCACTGTGGGCAAGGAGAGTTTGGCGTTGCTAGACAAGAAGCAGGTTGCCAGCATCCGGCATATCGGTAACCTAGCTCGGCAGCTCAAAGGCGATTGGTCTAACATGATGGGGCCTACTGATCTAAATGACGGATTCGGTGCTTACCGATTTCAGCTTGCTTATGGCTTCTATGCGCTAGCTTTGGCACATTTTCACCGGCTCCCAGCTGCTCCTGGGCTGTTCCGGAACACTTTAGAGCGCATGATTGAAAAGATGTGCCATCCAGATGTCTGGTTCTACTGGCGTGATGCCAGCACGGGCGGGGGAATTGCCAGGACACCGAGAAAAGAGCCAGACACAAACCCGATCGAGAAGGACAATATTATGTATAGCGCCTATCTGCAAACGATGACGCTTCTTTACAACAGCCTATTCGATGATGATCGCTACACAAAGCCCGGATCATTAACTCTAGAGTATGACCCCTTCTTTTGGGGTGATGCAGGGGGGTTTCGTTTCGAATACGACCAGAACTCGCTCAACGACCGGGTTTACTGGAATATGGTCGAGAGCGGATATCTTGGCGTTGCTTGCGAGCCCTGGTGCGTTTTCCAGATCTGCAATCAGCCACCCATCATTGGGTTTCGCCTGAACGACGAGCTGACTGGCAGCCGGACTGCCGATGAAGTCACTGCAGGCTATGTGAAGGCTTGGGAGGACTTTGGAGGCAGCATCGAGCCTGAAGGAGGCTACAGGCTCTTCGTTGCTAGGCATAACGACATGGTTGCGCCAAGCCCTGGGACGGGCATGGATGCCTGGTGCGCTCTGTTGATGCATTCCTGGAACCCAGACTTTGTTAAGGAAAACTATGAGCGACAGCGGCAGAAGGCGCTCGTTCGCCATGAAGATGGTACTCTGTCTATCAAGGTTGCCACCATTGACGGAAGGTCTAAGAACACGACAATGCTCTTGCAGAGCGCCGAATTCGGTTGGTTCGCTGCGCTGGCCGCAGAGATGGGTGATGTAGACTCTCTGAAGTCTCTCCTGGACTACGCGGACAGCCGCTTCTGCCCCCGGTACCAGAATGGCGGGCTGATGTATCCGCGGAACGATGAGATGCATGACGTCCACGGCCATTACAGCATGAGCTCCCCCATCCAGTCCAACGCCCTCATTCCGCTTGCTCGCCTGAATGTTCCTAGTGGGTTTGAACGTCTTTACAACCAACCATGGGGTCCGAAGAACTGCGAGCACTATGGAGAGCCAGCTCTAACCGGGGTTGATTTTTCCATCGATGTTTACCGCGCGGTTTATTTCCCGGAAAGGCGTGCTTTGCACTTTGACGTTGCGGTCTACGAGGCGGAGGCAGCAGGCAACGTTGGTATGTCTCGAGTTTTTGGTAGAGGAGACTGGGTTCTCTCACGTAATGGAAGGCAAGTTGCCTGGGGTAATAGCGAAACCCTCAGTAAAACTGAACTGGGAGAAGGCGTTCGACAAGACGGGGAGATGCTGCTACTGTCTATCACAGGAACAGAGGCGGTGTCTTTTGTCATTGTATGGCTTTAGGTAGAGGCGCTTTTCTTGGCACTCCATAACGTGCAGTGATAATGACTTTCCGCTTCAGATCATGCGATGATTCCTGTCCCGCAAACTGTTCGGCCGTGAATGATAGCCTTGCTTAGGCTTTCCATTTTGATTCTGACATTGCGAGTGGGCACTGTGTACCAATCAAAACAGGTCGCGTAACCAGTCTATGGTATTCACCCAACCCGTCGTCTATATCAGCCGGTTGAACATGTCGAGAGAACAGAAAATCAGTGCCAGTATCACGTTTTTAATCGGCTTCATCAACATCTACATCACCCTCGCCAGATGGGTTGTGGTCCAATCCGTTTTTACAGAAGAGCCAGCTCTGAATATCGAAGGTGAGCTTATTCGGCTTAGTGTTCATTAATATTTGTGCGCGAGCTAACCAAATTTGGTAGATACTTTGGCTATTGCAGATGGCCACACGAGATTGATCGTGAGCATCCTGCCATCTCTTCGCCCGTATCTACTTCTCTGGCAAACGAAGCCTCATGTTCCCGCTTCTCCATTGGACGGCGAAGACTTGAAAATCTATACCTAGCATGACACATCAGCCGCTTCTAGATATACCGTCGTGTAGGGGGTCTAATAGCCAAACTGCACTTGTTGCCCACCACTTGACGAGAGGAATCAGCTCTTAAAGTGTGCTTCCGTTGTATATTTTCACATACACGCGTTTTATCTTCGATAAGATACGCACAAATCACGCTGTGGAGTACTTGATAGAGTTTTCTCATGCTGTTTGATTATAAGTCATCATAGAACCGTTAGTCAGAGCAACGGCTGAGTGGACGCACAAATCGCGCGTCCCATTTTGTTCGACGAGAAAATAGGACAGTGCTACCCTAGACTCCCATTTAGTCAAGACGAGATTCCACATCCTAAAGTTTGGAATTATTTATGAATGTAATAGAAATAAATAGCAATGAATAGGTATCAGCCTCAAAACACTAGATCTATTATGCTAAATGAGGCGGTGTTGGAATGACGTTGATGATGATCATCTAATCAATCGCGGCTTCAGATTAGTCATCTTCAGGCTTGTGTCAGACGCTACTTCATGCGACACGTATTGGAGGCATTTTAAACCTTTAAATGATGGAATGATACCACTTCTTCCTACTCAACGCGTATCGTCATCATGATAATCAACGGAGAGAAGTTGGCATGCGAATCTTGTATTCGGGGTCATCGCGTTGCCCAATGTCAACACGCTGGTGAGAACCTCTCTCTTGTCGAATCTCGCAATTTATATTGATCGAAGCGTCGGTGCTCCCTCAGACCGTCCGCTTCAGCAGGTCGGCAGTAAAGGTCGGCCAGTCTCACAATGCAACCATTGCCGCTCTCTGCGCAAATCACGCTCTGTCCATACAAGATGCAAATGCGGCTCCACGACTCGCAGTTCGAGTAGGCCGTCCGGAAGGGGTAAGTATACTTCTTCGAGATTCGGTGCAAAATTCATCAATCTCACCGTCGATACAGATAGATGCCACTGTTGCGATGGTGGGCCTTGTGTTTGTGCCCACAAGACGACTCAGCCAGCTACAGGCACAGCAGGGATGATATCATCAGACGATGGAAGAATCATCGCACCCTCTCCATCGACTGTTTCCTCGCAAGCAGATGACACAAGCTCGGTTGCATCGTACCATACCAATAATTCGCAAATGCCTCTACCCACAGATATTGGCAGAATCAAGCACGCCGACGGAACCAATGCGCTAGAGAGTTGTTGCTCTAGTACAACGCTCCTCGAAAGGCCAGAGCCCTCGCCTGACGGCAGTTTGACACAACATGTACCTCCCGAAGAACTACCGTTAGGAGATCTTGACCACGGGGAAGTCTTGGGTCTCTTTCCAGAGATAGATAATTCTCAAGACCCTCTCAGCTCTACTTTGTCGATGGAGCCTTATCTGCTACCAAGGATGGATCATTCATCTCTATTCAATTCTTTTGGCGAGTTGTCGCCGGAGTCAAGAATAAATGATCTCGGTGCCAGCCCAGGGATAGTTTCACTTGACTGGAACCCTGCCCAATTTACTCCGCCGATATATGACGGTCAGCTACAAGGAGACTGGGCCGGTTATGAGACATTTGATTCTGGACAGTCAGCCAATATGAATTCCACCTCAACAAACGCCACCGAAGCACTCATTTCGGATCAAAGCAAGACGAATGCGAACCCTCAGGATGCCACCGCTCCGTCAACAGACCTCGATGTCGACCCCGGAGCTTTCTCATTTGATGAAGTTCTGTTACTATTTGGTGAAGTTCAATAGACGATGCGGTGCCACTGTCATGTACAAAGATTCTGAGTGGAGGTCACCCAACTCAGTGACGTGAGTTTTACGACAAACTGAGTGAGAATTCGAGGATCTTCCGGGTTTGCTCGTAAACTATGATGGAATGTATATAGTAATATTTGATAAACACATGTGGATTTTTCACAGATTGGCTGTAGGAAACGCAAAACGAGAATAACCCTGGGGTTGGTGGAGAAATCCTTGCATGGGCTGGACTCGGTTGTTGATGCTACAATGACATTCAAAGCGGCATTTCTGGTTTGCATAGGCAAAGCATGTAGGAGCTCGATGGTCCATATTTTGGCATCGGCAAGAGATTAGAACCTGTTCCGCATACCATGTGCTCAGAAGGCGGGTCCTATATGTCAGGCCAGTGGGATCCTAGTAATATCTGTCGGGATGCCGAGGCTAGTGACAACCCATGTAGCTTCACCCTGTTCCAGTCTAGCTAAGAAAGGACCAAAGTCTATCGTGCCATGTATTAGCGTTGCAAGGGCGAAGAGGGCGGCGTTAAAACCTCCAATGGCGGCATGAGTTTCTATCATAAATGAGAAGCTGCTTGAGAAAAGGGTATGATCTCACTGGCCATAGTACGTGATGGAATAAATGATTCCGGAACCAACGTAGCTTCCCAGGGCTGTGATAGCTGCGGCTGTAAGGGGAGTTGTTAGATCGCGCGGTGTAACAGTGAGCACGACAGGTGCGACAACCCATATGAAAGCCTAGTCCGAGGGATTTGTAAAAGTGCAGCGGATCTGACGTGTTCCTTAGTCTTTTTGATGGAGAGAAGTTGGATAACAACCGAATGAACCCGACATGCGACATGCTACACTTTCCGGAATACCATTAATCATGTATTCCCAGTCCAAAAAGCGTGATATGATAGAGGGTGCTCTATTGAGATACGAATTACTCCCTACCCATGGCGGAAAACTAGTTAAGGTATCCGACGCCTTACTCTTTTCCATCACCCCAGAAGCCGAGTGTCACCGACCGTCGGATATCATTAGAACAGGGGTAGTCAAGTCAAGCATATAATCTATCTCCTTGCTAGTCTCTAGCTATGCCGTTTAAAACACTCCATAATTGGCGGAAATGAAGGTTCTATCCAACGATCTCCCCCCAGACGAGGATGAAAACCCATGGTAAGGATTCCCCGCAAAATGGTGCAATGCCAGCAAATCCCCGCCCCACCAATGCATGATCAGTTGCAGTTGCTGGATCTCTGATATTATTGAAGCCGATGATAATTTGGAAACCTGTAGAGGATCACTTTGGCGCATGTTCTGTAAGCTCCTGATTTGTGGATTAATGGAGCATTCTTAGCACCCATGTGTGCCACGAGGGACCCGATGAAACATTAACTGGGATGGTGAGAAACTGGCCACACTCCCACGAATCACACCCTTAGCTGAAAGTTTTAGTTCAGTAGTAGTATCGGCAATGGCGGCACAGTCAACGTAATCACGGAACACAAACTCAATTTGGTATTCATGTTGACGGAGTACGTTGCCCGAGGCCTATGGCTTCCCAAATTGGATTATCACGGGCTTGTCGCGATATTCGTTTATGTTACAAGGTAGAGAAAACTATATAATGTCGCCAAAGTGACTATTTGTAATCGTAATCTGGGCTTCGGCAATCTAGATACGATAGCATCATAGTTTCATCGCTACTTGGCTCGGGCTTTCAGGCTGGTTCATCTTGATTCTGTTGGTCATGAAGATCAACGCTATTCTACCAGGCACTCTGTTGCTCCTGGCCCGGACAGCTCTCGCAGTTACTGGAGCTGCTGAGGGTTTTGCAAAGGGCGTTACTGGAGGCGGCTCAGCTACAGCTGTTTACCCATCAACCACGGCTGAACTGGTGTCATACCTTGGCGACTCGTCTGCTCGCGTCATATATCTGACCAAGACGTTTGACTTTACGAGCACCGAGGGAACTACGACTGCCACTGGGTGTGCTCCATGGGGCACTGGATCTACTTGCCAGCTTGCCATCAACCTGAACAGCTGGTGCGATAACTATCAGGCGTCGGCTGCAAAGGTCTCCGTCACATACAACACTGCCGGTATCTTGGGAATTACAGTCAAGTCAAACAAGTCCCTGATCGGAGTCGGTAGCGCTGGTATCATTAAGGGCAAAGGTCTTCGAATCGTCAGTGGGGCTACCAACATCATCATCCAAAACATTCACATTACGAACCTGAACCCGAAATATGTCTGGGGTGGTGATGCCATTACCCTCGACAACACCGACCTGGTCTGGATAGATCACGTCACGACTTCCCTGATTGGCCGCCAGCATCTTGTACTTGGTAGCAATGCAAGCAACCGTGTGACGGTCTCAAACTGCAAGTTTGATGGAACCACCACCTACTCGCCAAACTGCGACACATATGCTTACTGGGGACTTTACTTCACTGGCTCCAACGACGTAAGTAACAAGTCTTCCCCTTGATTCTACTCTGCTAACATGATTCAGTTGATCACTTTCAAGAACAACTACGTCTCTCACTTCTCTGGCCGCTCCCCCAAGATTGGAGGCAACACTCTGCTCCACGCCGTCAACAACTACTGGTACGACAACACGGGCCATGCGTTTGACGTCGACTCTGGCGGCATGGTTCTCGCGGAAGGCAACGTTTTCCAGAACATCAATACACCCATTACATCTACGTCCACTGGAAAACTGTTCAGCAGCCCTAGCACCAGTGCTAATGCTGCTTGCTCCGCTTACTTGGGACATGTCTGCGAGGTCAATGGATTCGGTAGCTCCGGCACCTTCTCTGGAAGCGACACTAGCTTCTTCTCTTACTTCAGCGGCAAGAACATCGCTAGTGCTTCGACCTATACCGTGGCTAAGGGTGTCCCGAGCACTGCTGGATTCGGAACTATTTGATTGAGTCTAGCATTGTCAAGGAGAGGCGTCGAAGTGACAACGGCGACGGGAAGTGGGTGTTGGAACACACGTCTGGGAGGAGTGGAAACTTAGTTCGTTACGTGGCTGGTTACTTCAATAATCCGTCGACCGGACAAACTATTACGGCTGATGGAATGAAAACACGATGATATGATGGAAGACTTGAATGTCCCGTTTGAATATGGCATTGAATACTGTGATGTTTGATGGAAGATGACAAACAATCTCATGATTTGAACCCTTGCTACTGTACACCAAAATTTTGAACCTAGACAACTTATCGCAAGTTCCACTCAGGATCCGCCTTCTCTCTTAGCATATTCATCCTCAATCGCTTCTTTATAGCGTCGATCAGCGTCGCTATCGCTCACGTCCTCGATACGACGTGAGGCATCTTGACTGTTGGAAGATACGAGCCTGCCATCGGATGTGTATTGTCTGTCGCTATACTGAACGGGATTGTTGTTGTCCTGGTAAGCAGTCCGGACGTTTGTTCCGTCGGGATTCGACTCCACTTGTTTGGAAAAGGATTGCATGTTGGTTCGTCCGTCTCGTGTTGAACTGCTCTGGTAGCTTTGACTGCTGCTTGAGCTGAAGTATGTTGGCATTTTGGAGATTTTGAGCCCAACCAGGATAATTTTGATTGGGTAAATTATTAGCGGTAATCAATGACAATGAGGCCAGTTGGTGGTGGTTATATACCTAGAGTTCCGTGGTGATGTCAGGTGGGGGTTATTCAACGTCATACCTCAGAGTTTCGCCACCAGCTTCGATCACATCGTGACGTCACTTCATACTCATGCACTTTACGAAGTCAATCCCAATCATGTTCAAAGCCATTTCCTTCTCCTTAAAAGGAATACTTTACACATTTCGGAACAGGGCAACCTTGTTCACGAACGTATTTAGAACCAAATATGAAACCATGTGTATTTTTAGCGATGGGTGGAACCTATCCCGCACACTACGCATTGCGTCGGGATCAACACATAGCAACCTAGAATCATATCCTCCCCAAAAGACCTAAGAATCTCCATCAAACTCATCGTCTTGAAGAATCATACCATCTAAAATCTTGCCCATGTGTGTCTTCTCAATCGTCTCGCAATTCTGGCGTATGTTCGTCATGAGGGCCTTCAAGAACTTGACAGGACTCTTCGTCAACGCCGACTTGTTAATCATTCTTCCTTCCGTCAACCCTTGTGGGATGAAACCGTCGGGATCAAGAGCAATGGAATCGTCGGAAGGGTCCCAGGCAAGTCCGAGAATGTCACAGATACTCACGTACTCTTCAAATGACGAGATATATAGTTGTCCAGCAAAGAGATTGAGATAAACGGTCAAATGCTTCGGAATCTGGACATTTGTCGCTCGTGGCGGGACCGTGTAGAGTGATAGACGGTCGAGTCGCTGGAATCCAAGGTTGGTACGCGGAGCGTATAAATGCAACGTGACGTTGTCGGACTCCATGATCAAATGAAGACAACTTTGAGCCTCAAATGGACTGATAATGACCAAACGACAGCCTCCAAGCATGTCAGGTTTGTTGGTCAAAACCCACTGTACTGGACGCTGAAAGAGATCTGATTTGTGCCCACTCCCAGCTGGAACCTCGACAGTGCTCGCAAAGTCATCCGTCACCCATATGTCGCAGGGAAGTTGATTGACATCAAAATAGGCTGCTGCTGAGGTATCACCAAGAGAGCTAAATGCACCCTTGAATCCAGATTTAATACTTGGCAACTTCCCACTCTCAATGAAACGGCGCAAGTTGGGATGAACTTTGTGATCACGGGCCTCAACAGCTGGTGGAAGTTCAACTTGGCGCTCGCGTTCGGTCTCGGGAGAGAGCTCTCGTTCTTGCTCCTCCTGGAGGCACGCTTTATCCAGTCTCACGAAGCCGAACTTCTGACAACGGCGCTGTATCTCGACGCCTTTGAGAGAGTTGACTCGTTGCAGGATGGAAGCCAAGTCGTTTTTAGACGCCCGAGGACGATAGCGAGAATCTAGGCTCTGTGCTTCATCCTCTAGGAACCTTGAAGCCCATTTTTCCTTTTTCTCGTCGTCCTTCGCCGGTCTGTAGCCGTCCCAGATCGATTTCTGCTCGTAGAATCGAAGTCCTTGGTTGGCCCACAAGGGAATCGCTCTTCGTAGGTCAACCCACGTTTCTGAAATGACCCAGCAGAGAACATCGGAAATGGTGATATCCGGTACGGCTGGCGGTCCCCAGCCATTCTGCATCAAAATCTTCTGCTCTATTTCCTTGGGGATGCAAAATACAACAGTCTGTCCGTGTCCAAGCGTCCGCATCCGCATACAGGCTTTACAACAAGTTAGCGGCAATCTAATCATAGCACAATGCAATAGCAATTGATTCTCTTACCTTGAACTAGTCTGTCTTTGGTCAAGTTGGCGCCCAAAGTGACAGCGGCTTGATAGTTGGCGGGCAGTTTCAAGTCAGTACCTCGAGTGTGCGCTTCATCAAGGAAAACCAGACATTGGTCTAGCTGGTGAACGAAAGGCGATGTTTGCAGCTCCTCCACACCACCAGAACGACTCAACACTGTCAGCTCGTCAGCTTCATTGAAGAAAATGACTGCTAAAGTCTGTTCATCGTCCCCATAACTTTTTAACCACCTCTGGGCAAAGTCAAAATTGTTCAGATCAACAACCTGCGCGCCGACGTCCAGGATCACACGGGTTTCCCTTGACACCATGGCAAGGAGTGTCCCACTCTCCATGGTGGCCTGGTGGTTCTGCGATGGAACCAAGGCTATACCGTTATCAGGGTGTAGCAGGTGTGTCAGGACCAGCGCGTTGGTGTGCTCCTGGTTGGGGAGTTGACAGATATTCAATGGCAACACATATCTCGAATCGTTGGTCCCGCTGAAGCCTGTGGTTGGTTTGTTCTTGGCTTTCCCCAAGTCCCATCCCGAGGCTGACAGCTTGCTTGGAAACTCCTTGCACTGCTTAGGAAAGACCATACGCGAGAGGAAGTAGTCAATGGCACCTTTTGAATAGCGAAGATGAGGGAAGATTTCCAAATTGCACTGAATGCGATCTCGGAGATTGATACCCTTGAGCTGTCGATAAGCTTGAGGTAACTCAGGTGCGGTCTCCACCCAAGTACGGTATTCAAGATCCATGTTGTCGGACTGGTTCAGCAGCTCAAGGGCAGCAAAAATGTCGTCGAACTCAAGCCCACCGTAGTAGTAGCTCAAGCACGTTAGAACAATGACAATGTCAGGATGACTGAACTCTGATCGAGGTGTCGGGCTATCCTTTGCTCGAAAAGGGACGGCAAGCTTGGTCTCTACCTCTCGGTTAGGGTCTGTTCCGTAGTCGACTCGCCATCTTTTTTGGCTAAAAGCAAAACCAAGTATTCCGCCGGAAAAGAGTCCACGCAGAAGGAGGATGGAATTCATCGCGGCTCCATTCCAGAATGGACTCCCCTCGACTTTGCTAATATCCTCTGGGGAAACATCTGGTTCGCTGATGTAGTGAAGTATTGCCTTTCTTAAATAGAGGGGCTGGCGGGCGATAGGAAAACCGATCAGTCCAGTTTTGCAGATGGACGTAGCGACACGATTGAGGATTGTCTGTTCAGCATCTAGACGCAGAACCCTGACTCTAGGGAACTTCCCAGCTTCTCGATGTTCAACCTCGAGGGACTGTGGAAACTCTTCTATCGCTGCTTTTGCCACTTCGCCGAATAGGTTGAGAACTTGCTGAATTACAGTCCATCGTTCCGGGCTGTGTTCAATGCATTGCTGCTGGCCGACGACATAGACCAACTCGAACTTGATGCTTAAGTTCTCGTCGCTTTCATCAATCACATCCCTCGTGACTCCTTCGAGAAATTGTTGGATCGCAAGCAACCTATCCGCGACGCGATGTTCTTTTTTGATTTGATATTCGAGTCCCATGAGCTGAAATGACAGCAGGTCCTCCGGCTGGACCAAGAGCACTCCGCCCTCGGCCATACACTTGCTGAACCAGCCGCTGATTAAATTTGCCCGGTCATTGTCCATGGAAATAGTTCTCGAGAAACGAAATCGGTAAACTGGTCGATCCAGTAGGCCGGCCAACTTCGACAGCAACATTTGGTGCATCTGGTTGGCTTGAGGCTTAGCCACGATAACGCGAACAAGTTGTTTCCCATTGCCGAGAGTAGTTGCAACGATGGGGACGATGACGGAAGACTTCCCCTCACCCATGTTCAGTTGCATCACCGAGTTCTTGTTCTCGGGTGGATTTATCATCTCTTGCGCGATCTGTGTTTGCACATCTCGGATGATGATTCCACTCTCACATTCCAACAAAAGCCACTCCGGGTGCTCAAAAGTGTTCTTTCTGTTATTCTTAAGGTTTTGGAGTTCCCGAAGAAGATCGACTTTGTTGTCTTGGCACCCTAAAAGACGTTTGGCCTGCTGCAGGGCTGTGATGGCATTTCCGTAGGCGACGATGCTCTTTCTCCACGACTCGGAGAGGGTTGACCAGGATGTTTTTCTAAGTTGCTGCAGAAAGAGTATCGGCGAGGCCCGGGGCCAAAACTTTGCTTGTGTAGCTATGGTTCTCACCAGATCCCTAGGGCTGTTGACGGATTTGGCTGTGTTCAAAGATTGACCTGAATCGCAAGATCGAACAGACTCAGGGGATATGGTCGGGTCGTCCGACGATGATTCTGTCGCTTCCAACAACAAGTTGTAGTACTTTGCGGCGCGCGCATCGCATTGATCGTGGTGATCTTGAAGAGCTTTGGCCATACAAAAAGATGACGAGGTTTCTTTTAATGTGTAGCTAACCTGATCTTCAAGCTCTGAATGACTTTGCTTGAGGTTGGCGATGTATTCATTCTCACTGTCAGACTTGGCTCGTGAGGTAAGACTACCAAGTAACGTCGACAACTCACCGTTCGCGGGTCTTCGTACCGCGACCATTGTCGTCATGTGCTCAGCTAGCGTAGAAACTGGCAGTTCAAGGGATGGTGGAGGATTAGAAAATAGAGATTCAACAGATACGAACCCTGGAGGACGATGCGGTGGCTTCTGTAGGGTTGGCTGTGAGACCTTGCAGATGGAGATTTCCTGGATAGGCAAACTTCTTAGGGAATTGACGAACCGTTCGAGGTAGAGCTGGAACTGTTGATTCAATACCCAGATGCGCCACTGGGGAGCGACGTTGCTGATCGCTTGTTGAACACGGACATAGGTATCGGGCATTGACGGTTGAGGGAGAGTCAGGGACGGCCACTTTGCAATGAACCATTCCCTCAAGTACTTGATGGCTTCATTTTTTTTACGCAAAAACTCCGCTTTCTTCCGTTTTGAATGGTCTGCCTGACTCTCGCCATCTCTTCGTGGCATTCTGTCCTCTGGGCATTGCTTCAAGGGTCTGGTTGCCTTTCTGATCAAGCTTCCAAGCTCGCCACTCTTGAACTTATTGCCCTGAGAAAGATGATAGGTTGACGAGACTTCAGGCAAGGGAACAGTAGACACACTGGGATGGAGAGCAAGTGCCAATAGTGCTTGAGCCACCTGTTCATCATTTGTAGCGGCATATGATACCGTTGTCAACCAAGCTATCAACTGGAACTTGTTGAGCCATGCTAGATTTATCTGGAAGGCAAGATGCAAACTGCACCACCGAGATGACAGAAACGTCTCGGGATGCTGAAGCCATGTTGCATCGTACTTCATCCAGTCCTGCGGGGGGTCCGTATTATCGACTGCGGTGCCGTCCTCTGCAGTAAGAAGCGTATACAGATGATCCGCAAGATCTGGCGTAACCTCATGTGTCAAAGTCTGGTGGCCATTGAATATACGGAACGA
This sequence comes from Dactylonectria torresensis, assembly GCA_011426275.1. Taxonomy (NCBI): domain Eukaryota; kingdom Fungi; phylum Ascomycota; class Sordariomycetes; order Hypocreales; family Nectriaceae; genus Dactylonectria; species Dactylonectria torresensis. The sequence goes on along the minus strand of VYKG01000099.1, from coordinate 16,277 downwards.
CGTTTCGCTCGCGCGCAAAGCTCGATCTGGTCGCCGTCCACGGTTTTTTGAACTGTACGCCAAATCATACTTAGAAGTGTAGTCTAAAGCTCCAAAGCCTGAAACACTTTGACGAGAACTTCGGAGAACGTCTCGTTCGACAAGGCCGGTTCGTGCAATGATGAGCTTCGGAGGCTCCTTGAAGGTGTTAGGATACAAAAACCCCATTGAATGAGCGTTGTCGAGAATTTGCCGTGCCAGTACATAGAAACGGCCGTCTTGCGATAATGGACTCAGCTCTGAGGACCAGGAGACAACTTGCATTGTGTGCGGTTTATGGTGAGGATGATATAATCGGCCTGGCGAAAGTGCAGCAATTGATTGCAGCAACGTCATAGTAGTCTCGGGTAAACAGCCGGCCGAGCGAATAAACGCAGAGCCCAAGATTGAGATGGCCTGCTCCGTGCCAGTGCGGTGAGTAAACGGATCTGGAAGGCAATATGATGTGAGAGCATGGAGATAAGCTAGATAAAGCTTGCTTTGCATCGTATGATTGTCGATCAACCGATGAAGTTGGTTATCAAAGTGATACACCTGCACACGACAAGCGGTACCATGCGCCACCTCTACCTTCACATGATCGTCAGTGCTTCCCTTTTGATAATTGACATGGCCCTCGGGAATGATCATCGTTTTGTTTTGCGGATCATTGGTCTTGTGAAGAACGAGCTTGCTTGTAAGCCCAATCAGGGTTCCAGTTGACTGATCGTCACTGATTTGCATCCCACGAAATTGCCTGGAGAAAACCTCTGCTTTTCCAGCGGCCAAGTAGAAATCAAGTTGTAGATGTGGTAGTTTCACTTCCACAGTACCGCGGTTCAAGTCACACACAATGTGAAGGCGTAGAGGAGCCTCCAATGGGGACAGAATCGATGCAATGCATTTGCCTGGAGGACTCAAGGGAGACAACAAAAATGCTTCGCCCTGTCTCATCACCCAGCAACCGTCCATCCGGATCAGATGCCAATTGCTATAAGATGTTCGCCACGGCTGGTTGAGTGGACGAAACTCTATGCACTGGCGAGTTTGGTGATACCAGTGCACAAAGTTGTTAGTGAAGGAGTCGGGTAGCAATCCGGCGAAGAAGCGCTGTGGGACGAGATCGTAACTCGATCCATCTTTTTCGAGCCGTAACAGCAATGTGCGAGGAGAGCAATCGACGGAAGGCTTCAATCCGAAGTGAATTGTATGGCCCTCAAATGTCTTGGTAGCGCGAATGTCGAATCCCGGGCGAGGACTAGGCATGACATGCAAGACAGAACATCCGAACAACTTCTTGTAGTCCTCTTGCTCCTCGTAGTCACGAGGAAGACTAGACTGCGGGAGACCCTTGACCAGCAACTCTCCACTGAGAATGTTGAAGTGCACTTTCTGACCTGCTGCAGTTGTTTCGAACCAATGGCGATTCGAAGGGACTTTGGTCCAAAGGCGTTCGGATTGAAAGTCTGGCCAGCGCCCTTGGATGGCAAGGGTCAGACATGGACTGTGTCTCAATAGGATCTCGTCCGAGAGAATGGATTGTGATCGATGTAAAGTATATGTCCATCTGTCATGCATGATGTTCCGGAGGGGCTGATTTGTTGGCTTTCTCACATTGGAATTGTTGCGAATGATGATGGAAGCTTCCATGAGACGTGCCGCTTGTTGTTCCTGGGATAAGATGTCCTTTAAGAACTCATCTTCCACATAAAAAGTATCCACACAGACGAGAGCAACATCGACAATGGTTTGCTGCACCTCAATGCGTTGATCGCCATCCGGTATCGTGTCAAGTCTTGTGCGCAATCTTCTCAGCCACTTGGCCGATACATCTCGACACTGCTCAAGAAGGTCGAGGCAGGCTTTTTCCAGATCCTTGGCGGCCATGGAAAGTAACCGTGCTGTAAGAAATGTGAGTATGCCAAGGGCGATGTGAGAATCCCAACTCTCTCCTATGCGCTCAAGACCTGTCTTGAGATGGTCAAGCATAGGTGATCCAAAAGACCTGTCGGAGAGTCGGACATGCGAAGGTCTTTCAGGCATATCTTGTGAGAACGGACCAGCTTGGAGGCTGATTTGAAGAAGAAAAAGTGCTGTTTCTTCTTTGTTGAAATCAACTGTTGGCATTGCGAGTTGTGTCAGTACGCTCATCCACTGTAACGAGTGTCCATAGGGTAGGACTGCTAAAGCCTTGTACTCGCTGAGTGTCATGTGTTTTGGACAGGTTGATTGACTTGCGATGGCTTGATTCGATGTCCCGCCATTAGGATTAGCATGAGTTCGAACCAAAAAGCGTTGCAATTCTTGCGATCGGGCAGGTAGTTTCAGGGTGCAGAGATCTGATAAGATCATCGAAGGAGCGAAACTGGACAAAAAGCGATTCCTGGTGAAGTCGAAATACCGAAATCTCAGACCATTTGCCACAAAAACATCTGCTTCAAACAAGAAGCTCACTTCCTTCCTGACCCGATGCGTGCTGGTGTGAGCTGCCCAATCGGACATGAGGCAAATCCGCGACCGGTCATTCCATTGGGCGTATTTCGCAAGACCCAAGTACGACTGCAGGGAGAGCATTCCTGGTGGCGGATCAGAACCCTTTTCGCAGCATTGGAGCACGTTGTCGATGAAGTATAGGGTCAGACGCCGCCACTCGCAGAAGACGGGGGGAATGTCTAACTCGAAGACTTTCGTCTGAGCTTTTGTTGTATGTTCCGAAAGGGGCCACTCATGAACGTTGATGGCCAAGCTTTTTGCCTTGGATAGCATCTTGCAGCGAGAGCAACCGCCAGAGTGTTCGGAGTAATTCAGTCCGTCCCTCTCAACTTCGACAGTTTCACACTCCGCCTGGTCATATTCTTGCATCAATTCTTCATGCTGTTCTTTCAACTCCTGGAGCTCAAGCCCTTTCTCCTGTCTCTGCACCGTGGCCTCCTTGACAATTTTCTCCATCGAGGCTTGGTGTGTGGCGGATGTCGAGAAATACTGCACAGGGAAAGAATCTTCATGATCGTAGGATCGAAAGACCGATGGGGTACGATGTGATTTAGCAAATGTCTTTCGCCCCATCACGTAAGACTCTGCGTGATACAGCCTGTCCATATCCCGTCGCAACCCGAGCAACAGCGCTTGAAACACCTCAATGGGAACCTCAGGGTCGTAATTTCGAAGGAGTGGGATGGCATGGACAGCTGCTTTGTCGGCAGCAACCCAGAGCTCTAAAGTGGTGAGAAGCATTCTAGAAACGCCTTCTGGTCGACCTGTATACCATTCCGTCCCTGCTTCATGATACTCCTCGAGCAAGGTGGACAAGTTGCGACAAGTAAGCTCATCGCCCAGATGGCTTTCCAACCAGACCTCAAGATGGGTGGCCACCCACGACTCGATTTCGGCGAGGCCAAACCGCAGGGTTTCTGGGTTAATGATTTTGCTTACGCAAGGAAGCTGCGCTGCATCGAGCTGTTGAAAAGATGAAGTGGGGTGAAAGGGGATTGATCCGGGTATCGTCTGTGGTTGTTGGATCGACGAGAGGAATTGCTCCACTTCAGGAAGAGTGTAGTTAATGGCATTTTTCATGTCCAGATCGGCGACGGCTGCCAGGTTGATCAACTTCTTTGATTGGACCCTGATATCTTCCCATCGTTGGTCAAGGATGTTTGAAGTTTTCGACATGATTCGTTGGACAGCTGTGAGCCATTTCCCACCTTGAGGAGATTCCAATTTCAGCAGCCGCCGAGATATCTTCATTGCCATTGGATGGAGAACAGAGCTGGGAGCTAACTGTTCGTTGGCAACTTTCAACACGTCAGCCAACAAGAATATCATGAAGCGCTTGTATAGCTCCCCAGAATCTGCAGCAACGCGACTCATTGTGAGTTGGAGGGAGACACGAATGAGTAACCACACTGGAGATCGCCTCCAGGGAAGGTTGCTGTTTTTCCACATGACTTCATCATGTGTGTTCTTGCAGACGCCAGGGACATCAACCTGCTTGCCAATACCCCGAAGCATACTTGTCAAAAGCTCCGTCACGATATGCGGATCTGTGGTGTCTTGGTTCTCCACGTGAAACTGCTTGGCTTTTTTCGCTTCCGCCTTCATCTCCCTCGCCACTTGATGGCTCATGGTCACGAGGGTATCGATCAACACGTCCTTGAATGCCCCGTCATTGTAAACATCGGACGGTATTTCAATCGCAGTGGCGGGGAATTGGCGGACTAGTCGACCGCGTGTCATAATGACAGCCTCACTTGCTGGGGATAACTCGAAGGCCTCGAAGATGGTCAAGTCGTTTGACTTCCGAATGAGTAGCCCGGCATTCTGGGCCTTGACATGAAAGACAGCGATGCCTAATATCACACAGAGTTAGTGTCTACAGCGAGGCCAATGGGGTGATTGCGTTTACCTTTAAAAGTGATGTCGCGTAGGACCCTTCGTACCCCAGAGTCTTGGAGATACCCATTGGAATCTGTGGCACAATACATGCCATCTAACGTCGAGATAGCACTCCGTATAGCAGAGCTGCACGCGGTGTTGTGTTCGTAATCTTGGGACTTGAATGCGATCAATGAATCTCGGACGAGGTCGACAATGGCTGACTCTCGCTCCGGAGAGCCATCGTGTTTGTCGGGGAGCCGTCGAGGCAAGAAGAAGTGGTGGAAGAAGTACTCAAGAGATTCCTCCATTGTTGTCTTTGTTGATTGGAGGATGTTGTATGAAGAAAGGTGCAAGTTGAGGATCCCGAGCAGGACCTGTTTGCTTTGACAGGCAGGCGGCTAAGGGCAGAGCACTTAGGGTCATAAGGTAAGGCAAATATCAGTCATAAAGATAAATTATGGCCATTGAACTTTTTCCGCCTACTCACCATTGATTCAATGCCAGAGGCCGTTTGCCAACATCAATTTCCATGCTCTTCCTTAAGCGAGATGTCCTTCCGATCAGGGTTAAGGGCCATTGATTTCGAGTGGAAAAAGAACAAGGTCTAATGTGGTTGAGTTGGAACGAGAACGGAAAGCTAAGGGAGCCCGGGTTCGACGAAGTGGCTCTGGATACTTGGGTTGAGGCAATGAAAGCGCACTCGCATCTTAAACACTAGCATCAATTTGACCTTTCGCACAACACGTATCGCATTCACAACCTCGGAGGTAAGTAGAATGTTTTCTCTCGTTCTATGTGCTAACCGACCGGGCCATGCCGCCGATCAAAGAGTGCCCCGAAAAGTATTCTCGGCCGCGAGTGCCAGCTTGCAACTGTCGAGTCTACCGTAACAGACAAAGTTTGAATGCTCTAGTGAAGAACTGACAAAACCCTCGGCAATAGCATCTATCGCCGGGAACGGGAAGAAACAGGTATCGGAGGAGGACGAATGAATCTAGGCTCGTTGGCCATTTGCATGATTTGAGCGAGTGCATCCCGACCAACTCTCTGCGAGGGCAAAGCATTGACTTCTTGGAAATAGCTTGTTAGGTCCCCCCTATAATCGGGCAATCCAGAAGGTCGACGGATATCCTGCATGGGAATTGCACCCTGAAGAATACGCTGTGTTCTTTGATTCGGTGTAATAATTGGCTGACTGAAGTCTATACATCGATTAGCTTGAATCCATAGTTTATCAGATAAGGAAGTTTTCATCTCACATACCGAGTCGCAGAAGCCTCTGAATCGTGGCACTTTCGATCGGAACGAAGCGGCGTCCATCCAGCACGCCATATAAAATCCCACTTTGATTTGCCCCCATAGAACTTCGGGAGTCGAAGTAGGATTCGATGAAGTAACCAAAGACTGCCCTTTCCCAGTATCGACCGGACTCGCCACGGGGACTGTTGGCCCCACCTGGGGGATAGTTGATCAAGGGTGGCGTGTCAGTGTCGCTGCTACCAAACATGTATCCCATGAGCATATGTACGAGCTCATGGGCTACCGAGAGACTAAGAAGAAACAGGTACCTCTGCAGACTCTCAACGTTTCCAGCTTCTGCGACCCGCACAGCGGCATCCACAAGCTGCGCCGTCATGGGTTAGTACACAATGTTGAACAAAAGTGAACTTGGTGATGCGTACCATCTTGTTGATGCGGAATGTAGCTGCCCATTTGGGACTGTAGACACTAGGGTCTCTGGCACCCAGGAAGCCAGGCCAATCCAGTCGAATTGCGACACCCTCACCGGTGATTCTATCACTGACGGTGATGTTCGGCGGATCGGTTCGGCACTTTGACAAAAAGCTGTCCACAAGTTGATGAGTGCGTTCCCGGTCGGTCTGAAGGTTTCCGGTCCAGATAAAAGTTCTCCGGGTACGATACGGAGACACTTGATAGGTCTTGGAGATCATCTGGTACAGTGCCTCGCGGCTCCGTGGCGACTCAAGGAGTGATAGCCCTAGATGGAAGACGAAAGCAGTAACACGGAATGTGCGTGAGGATTGAGGAATCACAGGCGTGTCGAATGGGTCCCGCTGAGATTGGTCGAGCACTCGGAAGTTGTCGAGGCCTCCCGTTTGCGGTTCACGGCTGCGGGATCGAAAGCCACGAGAAGACATGTTGAAGTAGCAGATACAAAATGAAATGATACAAAGAGACGAAAGAGAAGGGTTTATTGTAGTACAATGGTAGATATAAAAGGATTGAGGATGTCTAATGAGAGAGGAATATACTGATTTGTCACCGAATGGTCGTCTACTTATGAACGTCAAGACACTCAGCACAGGATGGCCATCAATAGGATGAGCAACCACCCAAGCCATCTATTCTGGTACTTGCTGGGCGGCTCCAACCAACATGTTGGTTGAGTCGACATACCCGCACTTTCAGGGACCATGAAGCTTCTACAACCAACACGTACAGGGATTATGAATGGCTGTTGGCGGCAAACGGACAGTACTGAACTTACCGTACACGGAGTCGATGGTGACACGAGATATCTCGCAGCAGACTTCGACTCAGCTAGATAAACTGATCAACTTGAGGCGCCATAGGTATTATGTATCAACTGAGAAGTTGGAAGGAAATCGCCCAAGGCTTTACCTATCCAAGCTGTACCTATCCAAGCTGTGGCCGACTCGTGCTTTTTAGCCTCACCGGAAGCTGTTACTTACACGGAACCAATCTACAGCATTAGCCGCTCGCCCAGAATCTGTTACTTTATCAAGCGCTGCAACTGAATCTGAGACGGCCAAGCCGGCGTTCTATTTTCAGGTCGGCGCCTACAGCGTAGCGAGTGGGCGCCTAAAACGACGGCGCATTGACCAACCATCACACCTGGAAATCGCAGCCTTAGTCCCAAGGCAAACATGGTATAGCCCCGCAACCCGCAACCCATTCGTTTCCTTGTTCAATAATATCAACCTCAATCTTCGACTACTTTGTATTCAGACTCCTAACTGCTTGCCATGGATCCCGAGGAGCTACAAGCTCACAGCGAGAAACTACGAGTTGCCGCTCGCGCTGCACATGACCAACGTGTGCCATTCCGGAATATTTATCCAGAATATCACCGCAGCGTTCTGGATCGCGCGATCAAGAATGTATTATCTACCGAGCTTGCGCAGTTCACGTATGCCCAAATCATAGACGGACTCCCCACTGGTGATGTTTCTTGGGATCGCAGATATTGCGGCGTCTTTGGCGAACATCCCATTGACTCGGAGCATGAGGAACTATGCCCGGGTGCCATAGAGAAAGCCCGAGAATACTACGAACAGTGGAATTCCGAGATCCTGACGTTTGATCCCAAGGTACGTCTTCTCTGCCGTCTTATGTCCTGATTCTAATTCTCCTTAGACTATTATCGACTACCAACGGGCCGAATCGGGTTCAAAGGCCTTCAATGTGCGCTTAGTCGAGCTGGTGGCGGTGACTCTTCACCAAATCGGAGTTTTGTTATTTCAACTCGAGTTTCGAATGCATCGAGGAGATATCGACGGCATTACCAACTGGAAAATGCCACCCGTGGAGGGCCTCGTCGATGTGCCACCGCGACCAACTCTCTTCAGTCACCACGCCTACCTCGACGCAGATATTTACCCCGAGGGCGTAGCTGATATTGTTGGGTACTGGGCTGAAGATCGTGTCCTCGGAGGCGTAGCAGTCTTTGATCGCCGGACTGAAGACTCGAAAACTATACAGTTACCCAACATCTATTTTCACTCCTGTCGCCGCCGCCAAACCCATCGCGTATATCAACTTCTTGACGATCAGCAAGAGGTACTCTTTAACTTCCTACTCGCCGAAACGGATTCTCCTCCCCCAGAACCCAATCCACTACCTGTCTTAAGTGGTGCGAAAAACCGAGTCCGCGTGGATTCAGAATTTGCTATCACTCACCATGGCATTTATCGAGACATTTGGGAACGCAAGCCAATCACAAAGGAAGAGAGACGAGTTCTAGAAAGGCGGCCAAAGTCAGACATTGACTATCCTGAACTCGTCGATGAGGTATTCCGAATTAACAAACAACTCGGGATTCCCCTGCCAAAACTACGGGAACGCTCACCGTCACTATGAGCCTTTCAAGTGCAGTGGCTGCAGCTGTCGTTAATCAGCCTTTGGGCGGTGCATTGAGTTTTATGCGTTGCATGTTAGGGGTCAGTCTCGATATTGGCCTGTTGAATTATACCATTGGCTGTTGTATATAGTTCTCTGCATCAGGGCAGATATTTAGCACTACCAATGCATGGCGCAAATTGAGAGTCTCAATCGGCATTTTAAAATCCTGTGGGGCTTGAGCCTGTCGTGTGGCCCAGTTGAGCTTTATCGTCATCGTAGCAACTCACTCTTAAAAATTGAACTGCCAATACAATACTTCAATAGTATCGTGAGGTACGCCTCGCTGATCAGGTTGGGGCTGAATCAGGTGGTTTAGGCGGCCATGCGGTCGGCTCTAGAGGCTAACCGATCATACCACTCCATGACCCATGTCAGACGTATGTGCGTGAGCCACGTCTGACAAACCTGCTGCGGTCATGAAAGTGTCTTGTGACAGTACATTTCCCCACCCGAGCGACTTCTGCACCAAGGCTGACATCTCGCTCTGTTTTACTCCCTTCAGAATGCTTACAAAATCGCAAAACCTGAGCGACTGTGAACAAAAATCAAGAAACAACAGTTTGATCCATCGAAAATTTGACCATTGTCAGTCGTTCACAGCGGCCCCCATCCGCACAGCTGGCACTTCAGACTGAAGGCCCAAATTCTGTCCCCGTATAATCTCCTTCAACACCCAAGTAACTCGACGTTCTCTGGTTCAGCTAAACATCTCCGAGTCTCGAGCCATCCCCGCAGTCAAACATTAAAATGGACCTCGCTAGACTATTTGCGAGGAAATTAATTGGTGCTAATAAGTTTCGTTGGGTGTTTTGTCAGTTAGAGCACATGTGCGACCTGCCAACAGACAAAGATCGCCGGATAGCATTGAAAAAACTTCCGCCAACGCTTTACGAAATATACAAACGAATCGTCATGAGAGCTCAAGCACGGTCAGTGCAGGCTCGAAAAATTCTGCAAAGAACCCTGAAAATTCTTGCCGCTGCGTCTTTCAACTATGCGCCTTCTAACATGATGTCAAAGATTCGCGAGGACGTCTCGGTTCCCGACGACTCGGACGTTCTCGATGACGACGCTATTGTGGACGAAGAGGAGATCCTCAAGATATGTGGCTGCCTTGTCCGAAAAACAAACTCTCAAAAATCTCTGGAATTTGCACATTTTACAGTCCAAGAGTTTTTGCGTGATGTATGTCCTACGCATCCCCAGCTGAGCGCGTATGGCATCTCCAAGGAGAACACCAACGAGTTACTATGTTATCTTTGTCTCCGTTACCTGAGTCTGAAGAATCACGAAAGGGAGCCCGCAGCTACCCTGAGTGACTTCAAACGCCTAGTGGCCAGGAATAAATCACATCCGTTCTACCGTTATGCGACTAGGACATAGTGTGTGTTTGGATCGGGAATCTCCCAGTCCTCGAGTTTCCGAGCTCCTGGATTCCCTATTCAGTTCTTCAAAGTCTGCCATGTTCTCGTCTTGGGAAATTGAACATACTTTGATGTCTTCTAGCGGTTTCGCCGATCCAATGGACGAGGAGCGGAACACTAATCTCATAAACGCAGTGCTCAGGCCTGACTTCACTCCTCTCCACATGGCGGCTGCCCTGGGGCTGCACGATGTTTGTCCATCCTTGATCAACAGAACAGACCTCGACCAGAGAAGCAAATTTGGGATACCTTTGCACTGCGCGATTGCATCATACATGTCATTTTCTAACGAGAAAGATCGTATAGAAGGGTTCTATTGCCCCGCGTCGCCGCCGTCGCCGATCTCGGGGCGGCAACAGACTATCCGGTTGCTCTTGAGCCAAGGTGCCAGTCTACAACTGAAGGTCGTCTCACCATTCTACAACTACAAAACCATTTTCTCCCTTGCTGTCTCGCCATTCTGCATTCACGAACAGGAATCGGACGTTCTCGTCGATCTGATCAAAGCGAAGGTCCCAATTGCGGAAGTTGATTTTCCTAACATCAGCTGCCTCTTCAACCACGGCATGGAACCTCGCTCCTATAAAGAACTGACTGGAAGCATCAATCCCGCAGGCATTTTTGAGCGACTTCTCTCCGTATTGGGCACACCTGCTGGAGGAGCTAATCACAGCCGGCTATATGACTTGACTTGTGAACACGCCCGCAAGGTGTCAACCCTAGTAGATCGAAGACGCGATCTAAATTAAGCCTCGAGCTTCCAGGAGTAGAACTTTCTGAGATACAGAAGTCGTCCGGTTTCTGGCCAAAGTCATCCAGTATAATGATGTTTCGACACTTGAACAATTTCTGAATGGCCAACAGACCAGGGTTATTCATTCCACCCATTTTGGCTCCAAAAGCCAGGGTTGGACCGCACTGCATCTCGCCATTGCCGAAGAAGCATTAGATGTTCAAACTACTCCTTGAGGCAGGTTGTGATCCAAACGCGACGTCAAGCGAGGTTAAGAGTCCTCTTGACTTGTGTACCTCAGAAGACATTCTCCAGGTCTTAATAAGTCATGGAGGCTCTACAACTGTCCCGGGAAAGGATGGCGAGACAACCTGGCATATAGCCGCTGGAAAACACCTTCCAGGGATACTCATGGCGTTACTGGATCTGGACGTGAAAGCGGATGCCCTGAAAATGCAATCAGATCACCTCATGACACCCGTTTGCAAAGCGCTTGATGCGACACAGAAAGAGAACTACTTATTCTTTTGCCACACTGCAACTCGAAGGATTTTGGAAGAGCGGCGGGTCACTTTTTCGAGCCGCAGTCAAGATGGGATCTGCATGTGTTCTCGAGAAAATGCTAGAACTCGATCTTGTCCTCAACGGTATGGATGAGGAAGGAGGCAATCCATTGCAATACCTTGATCCTGGTGCAGAACTTGAATTGGTTGAGGAACTGAAGCACCTCTTCTCTCCACCAAAGAAGAGGACTTGTCCAGAGAACTCCATTTGAGTCGACTCTGATACGAGCTTTGGAATCCGAACAAGAGGTGAATCTCGCGGCCCTCACATCCCTCATTTCAGAGGACATGAACCTCAATCAGTAGAGGCGAGTGAAGCATGGGTGTTCATATGTTCAGACGCTATGACTCAAACTTTGGAATACGATTGGCCATATTGGTTTGTCAAGCTGCACCGTTTGTTTACTGATCGTGGAATTGTCAGACAATATGAGAACGAGACGAAATTGTGTGCGATGATCCCATTATGCTCTTCCATTACCCGTTTTACTATGAAGTGGCTTTGCCGAGAGGAGGTTGTTCAGGTCATCTACTCTTCCAGCTCTGAAGATCGTTGCACACTTGACGAATGGGCCGCGTTATCGGATACTTTGCTACTCATCGCCAAAGAGAGCACCCTCATGAGTCACTTCATCAACAATCGCGACATTGTGGGGCTTTTCTTTGAAGCTATAATCCACCGTGACGATGAGATTATTAAATTGCTACTCGACACGGGCGTCAGTGTTCATGCTTCCTTCGAGGACATTTCTCTTATCGAGTTTGCCTGCGCGCCTCGGGCTCATCTGAGCGAAGCAAACTTCGACCGAATTCTATCTCAAGCCATACCCGATAAGTTGACCGACGCCAACAAAAAATTTGATGGAAAGGGGCTCCTCCATATCATGGCGCACAACAGCTGGTATAAAGGGGCCGAAAGGAAACTCGAGCGACTTCTCCAGACTGGGATGGACTGCAGTTTACCTGTCTCACTCTCTAACAAGACCTGTCCCTTAGTATACCATATCTCTCACTCCCGGATTGAAAGTGTTCAGCTTCTTCTTCGGTTTGGTGCCGACCCTTGCATGGGAGACTATCGCAATCTAGACGCACCTCTGACCGCTGTTTGGAGAGGCGAAGTGGAATATCTCGACTTGCTTGCTGAGTTTGGTAGACGCGGTAAAGCTCTACAATGTAATCAGTCATGCTCCTTCAGAAAGGGTGACCTCAGCTTCGGAGGCAGCAATGCCCTCCATCTTGCTGCACTTCTCGATTTCACTGAATGTCTAAAGTTCTATGTCAACAACCGCATCATATGCGACCTCGACGTCATCGACAATGATGGCCAAACACAGCTCCATTATGCGGCTCGCGCTGGGTGGCCGTTGACAATCGAATATCTCGTCAAACAAGGCGCAAACATCAACGCAACCTCGAAGTCTGGAAAGAGTCCCTTGCACGAGGCCGTTATCGCGGGACACCTAGAGGCTGTGAAAATGCTGTTGGAACTTGGCTCAAGTCACACAGTGTGTTTCGCTGGATGTTCTCCAGTAATCTACGCTTATTCAAAGGGGAACGGTGAAATCACTGAGCTTTTGATGGAATCAGATTCAACTGTCGAAAGGTTTGCAACTGCTGATTATAGATGGGCTTCTGTCATGGCAGATGCCTTGAACAAAGCCATGGCGAGAAAGGATCTTACTGGGTGTCAAAAGCTATTGGACTCGGGATGTCATCTGAATATCGCCATCAAAACACCGGATGGGTTTGCGACTCACTTGATGACAGCCATTTACGAAATGATGGGACATGACATGATCGAATGGCTTCTTCGAAATGGGGCAAGTGTCTCGCCAATGATTCCGAAGACTACAAAGATGCCATTCAGTACCGCTCTAGAGGCGGCTATCAGTCAGCAGAGACTAAATGATCTTTTGGATCAAATGGTTGCCGCATATTTTGATGAAGGGGGCAGTTTCCTCGATCATCAGCTGAGTCCTCCGCACATGGCTGTGGTAGAGCAAAACCTTGAAGGGCTCCGCATACTGCTCAATGCCCTACAGGGCATATGCCGTTCTCAGGAGAACCCTGTGTGAGTGTTAGCCATGCCCAAGGATTTGAAAAGAGCTAACGAGAGCCAGATCTCATTGTCGACAATCATCGTCACACAGTGGAGAAGAACCGAGTATTTTTCAGGCTTTGGTCAATCAGAGGAATGTCAACGAAATCGCACGACACTTCATGAGGCTATTCTACAGAATGATGCAGCTGCCGCTCTACTACTCATCGACAGCGGTGCTAATGTCAATTCCACTGACAAGCATGGACAAACGCCTTTACATTATATCCGTAATAATCGATCTACCGAGATTGCAAAGCTTCTTCTCCACCATGGCGCTAGTTGCATCATCCGAGACTGTTAGGGCCGAACTCCCGTATTTCTGGCTTGCTATGACGGGACGTGGGACCTCTTGGAGCTCCTGATTCAAGGACGTGATTCAAACTTGGACGTTGACGCGTTTGGCTGGAGTCCTTTGGTCCATCTCATCCAGTCCAAAGACCTGCCTCTAGATTGTCGCCCGCTACACCTTCTCATAGATGCTGGCTGAGATCTACACCAGGGTAATTCGGCTGGCCTGACTCCAGCTCATCATTTACTTGCAAGCCGAAACACTTGCTTCTTGGAATGGGTGATCACAGAAAATGCGAGTTTGTTGCAGGCTCGAGAAATACAGTGGCCAGAGTCGATAATTTGGAACACCAATGAGTCGCCGATCGTAATCATGGAGAGAGTCACCGAAAGTTTCATTTTTCTTCGCAGTTATCTCCAATGATGAGCTGTACCACATTTCTGACCAAGCAATCCCCGGAAAACACAATCTGCTTTGTCGGGCTGCATGCCTCAACTCGGCAGCGTCTGTTCAGAACTTTATCACCGTCAAGGTAAACATCGAGCACCAATGCCAGAAGCATGGAACACCTTTGCAAGCTGCAGCTTCCTATGGGAATCTGAGTGCTTTCAAAATTCTGGTTCGTAACGGAGCCCGGGTGCCATATCCACTACTCCACAGTGAAATCAAAGATGCCCACGGCTTTCGATCAGTACTAAACTGGCTGGTTGGTCCGAGATTCGTTGAACAGTCCAAAATCACATTTGACCCTGCCGATGTAGTCGACAAGAAGCCGGCAGCTTGGTCAGGCGCGGTGACCATGAGAGTGCAGCCAAAATGGGAATGGCGCAGAACTCGGGATGAGACGATGCAGGAGTACGAGATCAGAAAACAGGAGATTGTATCGGGACTTCAGGGCAAGGTGTTTCCGAGTGGCATAATGGTAGGATCAATTGGGGGAACTAAACGTATATCCCTGATGCGAAGACATAGCATTTCCTTTTGAGAAACGCAATCATGTTGAATTCTTCGGTCAAGGAGAAGAAATTTATATCTCAAGAAGTGAAGGAAATATAGTCACAGCACATCTAAAAGTATGTACTCTGGAATAGTTTACTCGCGGAATATCCTTGGGGATAAACATGTGAACATGCCACAATGCATTGTGTTTCTGGAGTTCAGCCCATGCCGCTCTATCCGCAAGCTAAGCTAAGTTGGTGTTGAGCTTGGTGGCCAGAAAGGCCATCATACGGCTGAGATTCCCGACTAGCTAGGGGTTACCCAGCATAATTGAACCCTCAAACTAAAATGGACCAATAAAACTGGGAGTGGCACATAGGTGTCGTGGTAGTGCGGATTTATTGTTTTTGTGGCGTTCTCCATCGTCTCGTTTACCATGCTTCAACGGATAACGGTGCCGTGTCAGGGTGGGTTTGGCTAGAGCGGACTTTTCGTCTTATATTAGACAATCCTAGTACCCATTGCCACCACAAGAGTCCTCTTCACAGACATCAAACTACCATGTCATCTCCCGACCCACCAGCTCTAACTGACACATTCACCGCGCCTTCAACATGCTATGCGTCCATATACGGCGCTCAAATCACTACATTGACTAGTGTAAACGGGATCTACTTTGTCCTCGGAGACCCCAGTCAGGTTGAACAGTGCCTCCCGTCCGCGGTTGGGACTTCAACAGTCCCATATTTTTCCCCTGGCCTCTACTGTCCCCATGACTGGACAACAGCTTGCAGTAGAACATCAGATGGGCAGGCGATTGCGACCTGCTGCCCGCCTAGCGGCTATGTCTGTCAGTTGGACACTGCCAAGGCAAGTCAGGGTTACTGGCTCACCTTGTATCCGTGTATCTCGTACTATGGGGCCGCAGCCGCAACGGCAACCAGTGTACCAGTTATAATCACGAGCCCGGCATCATATACCGTTGACTATTCCATGTCTCCAGGTGATGCCATTAACGCTCCTGGGATCGAATTAAGGACAGATATGACGGCCAGTATTACATCTGTTACCGCCAGCTCTGATGTCGCCACCACCTCTGTTACCAGCAAGCATCAGGGTCCAACACAGGCATTGAAAATCGGGCTAGGCGTACCATTGGCTATACTCGGCGCTGCTGTACTTGGAGCAGCCGTCTGGTTCTTTCGAAGAAAGAAGAGAGACAAAAGTCTAGACGTGGTTAATACTAGGACTACAGGAGAGGCCGGAGTGGCAGAGATGGATGGCAAGGCTCTTAAACCAACAGTGGAAGTTGACGGGATGACACCGATGACGAGGGTCTTCGATTTGGACAATTCACACGCTAGAACAGAGCTACCAACGTAATGGGCTTTGAGCGAACACGGCGAGCGTATAGTCGTAGATTTATTACTTAGTGGGCATTTATAGAAGTTGTTCTTTTTACGTGACCGAATTCACTGAGCGCATCGAAGAAGAGTTTTTGTATAACTAGGGTGTCACATCTATCAACTATTGAGACTGAAGACTAGTCTCAAAGGCTCGGATCTCTAGCAAACCGGTCTCAAAGACCCGGCTTTCTAGCAAGCCGGTCTCGAAGACCCGGCTTCCTAACAAGCCGGTCTCGAAGACCCGGATCCCTTGGGATCCGGTCTAC
>VYKG01000883.1:0-11149 GCA_011426275.1 Dactylonectria torresensis | reverse complement strand
TTGCCATATTCGCCGCCCTGCGCGTTGATATCCGCTCCCTTGTCCAAGAGCAGGTTGACAATCTCTTGATAGCCTCTCGATGAGGCGGCCCGGAGAGCGTTGCCGTAGTAGCCGCCCTGCGCGTTGACGTCCGCTCCCTTATCTAAGAGCAGTTTGGCAATCTCTTGATGGCCTCCTGATGAGGCGGCCTGGAGAGCGTTGCCGTAGCCGCCGCCCTGCGCATTGACGTCCGCTCCCTTATCTAAGAGCAGTTTAGCAATCTCTTGATGGCCTCCTGATGAGGCGGCCTGGAGAGCGTTGCCGTGGTTGACGTCCACTCCCTTGTCTAAGAGCAGGTTGACAATCTCTTGATAGCCTCCTGGTGAGGCGGCCTGGAGAGCGTTGCCGAAGAAGCCGCCCTGCGCGTTGACGTCCGCTCCCTTATCTAAGAGCAGTTTGGCAATCTCTTGATGGCCTCCTGATGAGGCGGCCTGGAGAGCGTTGCCGTAGAAGCCGCCCTGCGCGTTGACGTCAGCTCCCTTACCTATAAGGTCTCGTGCGGGCGCTACGAGCCCAACGAAGCAAGCATAGTAGAGCCTGGAACCTTGTGGAGGACCTGGGTCATTGTCCCAATCCCTATCAGCCTGATATAAACGAGCCCATCGTTGGAACGTCTCTTCCTCT
The DNA here is from genome assembly GCA_011426275.1 of Dactylonectria torresensis. Classification (NCBI taxonomy): domain Eukaryota; kingdom Fungi; phylum Ascomycota; class Sordariomycetes; order Hypocreales; family Nectriaceae; genus Dactylonectria; species Dactylonectria torresensis. Next base: position 10,486 of record VYKG01000883.1, on the reverse strand, counting down.
TCTAGGAACCTGACTGTCGCTCGAACTATATCTTCAGAAGCCTGAGCCAACGCAGCATGCCCTGTCCAGACTTCCGCCGCACATCTTGCCATCGGAAAATCCCGCTTGATCTCTCTGTGGCTACCGTTAATGTCCGTAAGATAAGTCAAGCACGTCCTCGTGATAGAAATGCTGGCAGTCATTATCTTGAACTGATCCTCTCCGAGAAGATACTCTTTGACGGAAAAGTGGGCAAGATGTAACTCTTTATGGGTGGCGTGAACGACGGTCACTAGGCTGGGACAGTAGTCCAAAACATCAGTCTCACAAAACAGTCGACGTTTGATGTCAAACCCTTGCGACTCGTTTTCGATCTGCGTTGCTATTACTTCTTTAGCCTCAGCCAGCTGGAGAGGTCGCTTGGAGTGCACTAGGAATTGTAGGAGGCGTATCGCGTCGTTTTTGAGCTCCGTTGGTATGCTTTCCATCATGCGCCGGTATGTCTCATCTAGATCCCGCGGCAACGATGCGAGAGCCTTCTCCATAGCTGCTTCGTGACGACATCGAGCCAGGCTGTCCAATTGACAGAATGCCCACCTGAACCTAAGCAGAGCGTCAGCAAACCATCAGCATATCGATCGAAGCTGTGACATCTCACATCCCGTCGGCCCCGTCGCCAACCTTCCTTCGGATTACCTCGAGGAGATCCTTAGACAAGGGCTTCTCCAAAAAATCACGCCGTTGACGAAGTTGTGCTGTGACCCACAATCGGATATCGGCGTTGACAGCCTGCTTGTCGAGTGCTAAGCAGTTTTCCTCGCCTATCAACGAGGGGATTTCGCGCATGAACTCGGTTTCAGGCCGACCGGTATAAATCAGCTCAACGTGGCCCAACTCTGGCGTGGACACTACGTCCTTGATCCACAGGAGAACAGCCTCCCTTGTTTTCGATTCATCCAAGGCGTCCAGAACGATTGAGACTCTCTTCTGGACTGCGAGCATCTTGAATACAACATCTGAGAGCGCCGCTATCGCAGGTTGGTCGCTACCATTCTGCTGTGCTTGAAATACAGCATCAAGATGAATTGCAGAACCAACCCCGCCTTGCCAAAGTTGGAAAGCAAGCGACCGCAGCATGCCATCCACGGTCTGCTTTGTCGTGTCGCTAAAGTCAAAGAAGAAGCTGAGGATAAGACGGTCGTCTCCCTTTGCGAGATGATCCAGCACAGTCGCGCTGAGAACCGTCTTTCCACATCCCGCTAGCCCGTGCAGCCATAAATGTCGACGCGACCCCGAGTGCCACGACTGGAAGACCGGGTTTTCCAGGAGCCACGCGCCTGTGCCCTCATGGCGGAGCGTCCTCGCGTGATTGGCGTTTGTAGACGGATCCGGGGGACGAAGCCAGCGCTTAATCTTATCGGTACGAAGGTCAGACCTGATGGAATCAGCTGCAGCCTTCGTTGCAACCGCCGTCTGCTGCACGCCATTGATCTGTTGCTGAACTACTCAGGTCAGGACGTATTCCAAGTTTATATGTTATTCGGTCTCGTGTAGTTGCTGGTCTAGCCATAGTGAACGAAACAAGAACTAACCCGACTGAAGCACTTCCAATGCCCTTTTGGTCTCCTGGACCTCCGCGGCCGGCACGTACGCCAGGAGCTCCTTGGCATACGCAGCGGCGGTGGCCGAGGCGTAGCGCTGCCATCGATCGTTCTTGTGAGAATCGGCGTAGTCGCAGATCCCTCGGATCACAAGACAGGGAAAGTGGTTCATCAGGCCGGCCGCTTCCATCTCAAAGCAGATGCAATCCTCGCCGACATTAGCAACAATCCGATCGCGCGCAGCGGCGTCTTTGACAAGTGTGTTGCCGGATGCGATGATCCCGTAGCGAATATCCGGGTCGGTAGTGTCTCGAGGATCGCGTTGAACTTCGTCGGCCGTGTTACAGCTTCGACAGTCCGGCCCGGGGACGTGGTCGCATGAAGCTTTGAAGAGGCGGTCGTTGTCGAAGCCCTGGTGAACATAGCCAGGGTTTTGCTTGGATCTCTTGCCCATCTTCGGGTTCTTCTCCAGCATCTCTTGAAGGAAGCAGGAAACCTTGGAGTCTTTCCGCTCGTGATAGGCCTTGATGCTGACAAGCGCATTGAGGAGGACTGTCGGAGGCCGTCCGAGGAAGCCTTTGCGCTCACGCTTGTCGCCAGACTTTGCCTTGATCAAGTCGTACTGGCAGACGCCGCCCGTGGTCCCATCGGGCTGGCTCACAACAACGTCGCCGAGCCGGATATCGCGGTCCTCGTCCGGTCGAGCGATGCCGCCGCCTATGCCGACCAAAAGACCAACACGGATGGATGGCAGCGAGGCAAGGAGGCTCGAGGCCGTGGTCGCAGCCGAGGTGGTTCCATAGACTCCGGCGGGAAGAGAGGCAATGACGATGTTGTGCTCTCCCACGCGACCCCAAGTATAAACGTTCGCGTCGGTTTGGTGTCTAGTGAAGCCGGTTGGAGCTGCATGTTCCTCATCGAGCATCGCTTCTGCAGCGGCCCGCTCGATGGGAAGAGCAGCGATCCAGGCGACCGCATAGGAGTCGGGGCTGTCGAGAGCGTTGCGGGATGCCATGGTGAGGAGGGAAGCGCACGAGGCCGCCAGATAGGCGGGTGGAATGACAGGATTGTGCGGTTCGCCTGCGTCGACGAGGAAGCTGGAGTTAAGTCACAAGGGGAGAGGGAGGAGACGGGACGACGGCATGTTGTTTTCATTGTCAGTCGAAGAGCGCAGCCTTGTCAGGTTGCCACGTAGGACGAAAGCAAGCTGAAAAAGACAAGGTCGGGGTCAGGCCGCAACAGCAGGCTCTCGCCATTTGCACTTTGCACATTGGGAGGGGGCGTGACGCTGTCGGCACTTGCATGCATCACCCTCTAGCAAGTGAGAACATTGGCCGACACCTTCGCAGTCTGATCGCCTCGCGTAGGATCGTTTGCCGGCCGTTGGTGATTGGTCCTGGCGGCGCTTAGTTAACTCTTGGTTATAGGCTGCTGGAACAGCCACTTTTTGACCGCCCATGCATTGGATATCACCGGTTCGGGGGGACGGGCAATGAGCTGTGTAGATCCGCTGAAATCAGGCGACTCTCCCCACGCAAGCTACGGACAGAGTTGCCGGTACGAGCGTTTGACGTTGGCGCGTGGTGCAGTGCAGAGACGCAGGCCGCGCGATGAAATTGTGTTCGGAATCTACGAACGCGTCCCCCCGTTCGTGCCCCAGATGGCTCATCGCACGGCGGCGGATGGTACGCCTCGGCACGCGTCGGACCGCGTTTCTTAGCGAGTCTTTCCCTCAGCGAACGGGGGATTACCCCTGTACGCAGGTCGCCCCGCGCCCTCGTCTCCGCGGGCTACTCCGTAGTTTGGAACGCAATTTCACGAACATGCGTAGGAGGATTGTACCTGTGACGTTCCCTCCAAGGGCACAGAGCGTCTTCCCGTGTATCTATTCCACGGCGACCTCACGTGTTCAGGTAGAATTTGCTCTGGCGCCTGGCGGGCCAGCTGGTGTCGTGCTGCAGCTATGCCTGGCGATGCCTCATGTATCGGCGCCTGGACGGGGCCACTCGAATTAGGCCTGTCATTGTCTCGCCGCAAATGCAAGACGCATCGTTGTGCTTGCTAGACTGGCTCGCTGACTTGGTGGAAAACCTGAAAAATTGGGCGGCATTGCACCGGGATTCCGAGCCTTGCTCTCGGTGAAGGCTAGGGCTGATCAAGGAACAGCTCCACCCACCGCAGTGTTACTCAAGATGCCTTCCTGATCGCTGCTTTCATCCCCAACTTTCTGGTACGTCGGAGCAAATGCGAACTACGAGGCGGAAGACGGGTCTTGAAGATGGTAAGGCAACTGAACTGCGGAGTCGGGGCTGAAGTCATTCAGGTTGGGCAGCGCATGGAGACAAATGAGGCTTGTGTTGATCATTTTCTTTTTCGGTTGTGATCCGTTCCGTCACTATTGGATGCACCGGCCACTGACCGAGTCACTCAGCTAGTGGCACGTGCATCCCGTAAATGGGAGGAAACTATGGCCAGTGATAAGGCTGAGTAAAAGTGGACCGGTGGGAGAAAATCCAGATCGCCAACCTCCGGTAATAATCGGCTGTGCAAGAATTCCCGAGCTAAAGCCAAGGTATCATTGGCAGAAGCAGTCAACGGTGTCAATGACATAGCCTTATCAACAGTTGCCATAGGCGTTGATTTGGTTGAAAGTGAGCTGCATGCTTTTCCGGTGCTACCAATAGTATTAGCTATCTAGATTTTAGGCTACGGGACTACCTGGCTCCTTCGCTGGCCTCCGCTCAACAGATATCACCTTCGGACGGTACAGGTTTGTCCAGTAGAACGACACCACCCTGAGTATTTCGAGTAGATAATAGCTTGGCAGATTCGATTTTATTTTGAACTTGCTCATGATCAAAAACCCTTGATTCGACAAGTTCGACGGGAGCATCAGTGCGCCTTCTAACCACACAAAACGTCATTCATTATCGTGCAAAGAAAACTCCCACCGCGATCAACACAGCTCCAGCACTGCATCCTAAGGACGCCCAACCGAAAAATTGGGTATTCCCAGCAGCAATTACATATCCAAAAGAAATGACCTCTTGCTCTATGGATTTGTACATCGCCATGATTGCTGTTGCGGGAAAAACTGGGAGGGAGAGTGAGAAGACAAGTGCAGCATCAACCCAGAAACTGTTTCCGATCGCCATGAACAGTGCGCAACACAACGTGAATACGCTTATGCAAAGAAACAGACCTGCAAACAGCATCCCATTCAATTCAAAGTAGGGAGTTTTTTCGAGTATCCCCCTCATTTCATTAACCTCGTGAGTCAGATTGGCATATCTGTCGTAGCAATCTACTTGGTGTTGAAATCCGACACAAAAACCTCTGAATCCAACTGTAATATTGTTTGGCGGAGGATCGCTAGAGCTTGAACTAAAGCTGTTATCAAACTATACATTATATTTTTTTTAGTAAAATACATTGTGATACACAGGAGTTCTCGTACCTCTACAATCATCAAACCATCTTTACTGAACGCGGAGCCATATAACATGGCAGCACACAGCCCCAAATGTGCAGCCAGGCACAAAAGTGCTAGTAAGACGATGATTTTCTTTGCCATGGTAACTTTAAGCACAAAATCAGCAGAGAATCATGGGGAATCATCTATGTGTCATTTACATATGGACAAACAATTAAATAAAGACCATGGCGTATTTTAAGAATGTCTCAGCAGTTAACTTCAGAATTAGACACCACCTACATACCAGGGCCGAGTAAGATGCAACGTTCTTAATTTAAGCGCAGACTCCCTGGCCGTAAGCGCTAATTAACCTCAGAGTGGCCGTGGTGCCCCCGCACCTCCGGCCCTTCCTCCCGGAGCGGGGTTCTATTTCGGCTCGTAACCCAGCCCCAGTAGCACCGGCGGGTGCGAATTCATCGGCCCTTACCCCTTCCCTAGAAAGGACAGCCACCCTATTAAATTTAGAATAGAAACATCTATCAAATATACTCAATTAGCTATAAGTAGGCTCAATTCCTTTGGGAGAAGATACAGAGCCAAGCAACGATTACCACATCGAGTCACATACAACATGAATCTGACATACTGGGCTCTCGATGAGGACATTGAGAAACTCAAATCCGAGCTATCGGATATTATGAAAGATTTTGATACATTCGATGCAAAACTGAGAAGGATCGAGTCCTCCATATCGGAAGTGCGATCTACCCTAGAACGACAGAGAAGTCAACTTTCAGCGACTTCTGACCCGTGGATGTATAACCTAGTATCAACCTGGCGCAAAGAGAGAGATGAAAAACTTAGGTCTGACTTGGTACTTTCCCTTGATCTTTAATGTAATAATAGCTCATCTCTATAGGTACAAGCGCACAATGCGAGTTCCAATATGATACTCGCCCTTACAAGTTCCGACCAATGGGTGTGTGATCTTTTATCGACCTGGCGAAAAGAGAAAGAGATGAAACTTATATCTAATGTACTACCTCCCTAAAAAAAAATGTATTAAGGTTTTATATCTTAGGTAGGGTGGCCACATGATAGAGTCAGAGGGGCGGTTTGAGCAATTAAGAGAGCTCGAGACTACGGTGCGACTATGTTAGATAATACATAGATATATCAAGTAGGGCTTATCATATTTTGGGGACGTGCCGTACTTTTATATCTATATTTGTGTCTTAACCTTATAGTCCTTCGCCTAGTCTGAAAACATGAATCCTGATAGCGCAGCTGCCCGGGGTTTATGGAAACATTAACAGCCCTTATCTCTCCTTCCACTAACACATTATGAATGCTGTTCTGGGCACTGAGATTTAGTTATTACATATGCATTTGCCTGGTGAAAACCTAAAACACTCACATCTTGGAATAAATGTGGTGACTTCTTGATTGATAATCTGTTGACTAAAGGCTTGCTTCACTGCTCTGACAAAAGAATGCGTAGCGAACCTAATACATGGGAGTTCTACTCTTCAAAGTCCTCAAAGTCCATTTCATCTGCAAACAAAAGATCGGGAACCGAGTCCATTAGCTCTTCGATATCTGAGTCATCAGTGAGGTTGAAACTGGGAACTGAATCCATCAAGTCATCGCTCCTCGAGTATTCCTCACAACCCTGGAAAACCTCCAACCATTCATGTCTCAGAGAGATCTCAGTATTGCCTTCGTACAATTGGTCCCATAAAAGAGGGACTTTGGATATTAGCACCTGGATTTCTATCAAAGGCTAAACTTCTTACCGTAGAGATGCTGCGAATCCTCTCTTTCTGCATGCTGGGAGGGGTAGATCGTATGAAAGACCGATGTGCAGAGGTCATCAGACTCCTCATGCGCGTGGTGAAGTCCATAAAGTGTCTGATGAAAGGCAATGGTGACGGGGTCCTGGTCGAATGATAGTCCATCTGGGTTGATAAATGGCCACAACTCTCTGAGGATTCGAAGCACGTTCTGCTTTTCGTCATTTGATGACTGGGCGTTTATGTGAGCTAACGCTTCACACAGTTCAATGGCAGCCGGGTCTTCGTCGAAGGACACAAATCCAGGCTTTTCAGATGGCCACATCGACCTCAGGATGTTTAAAATGTGTCCAGGGGACGTGTCAATGCAGATCGAGGTGACTGCATCGCCACCGCTATTCGATAGTTCTGAATACATTATGAATGATGAACAGTGATGAAGAGTTACTGAGCAAGGATGATAAGAGAATGGCCAAATGATGTGAACGATTCGGAGTGATTCTTTTGTATAAGTGATGAGGACCTGGTGGGTGATTTAATTTAGTACCCCATTAAATTTCGACAGCACTGTCAAGTGTGTGCTTAAAAGTAATCATGCGCTAGTCTACTACCGGCGCTTAGCAGGCGAGGTGCTGACAGGCCTGCTGGACTCTCGCGTTTCCACTGTTAGTTTTTTTTACGTCCCCTGTAACAAGTCCTGGAGTGTATATCTGTAGGTACGACAAACGATCACTGAGATTAAGCGGCGAGGATATAACTAGAAGATGAGGGATGAGGCCCGACCTTGCTAATAATTTTTTTTAACTTCATTTTATTCTCATCTTTATCTCATTATCTGCTCTGAACACCTGTTGTTCTGAACTTGTCGCCGACGCACTCAGTCGCACTGCCTTTCGATCCTGCCCGATCAAGGAGTTTGATAATAATTCCTGGACATTAGGGCCCTCTGCAATGGCAAACGATAGCGTAGTGGGCATCCTTGACTATCTCCTTCAATTGTTGGACAAAGAAGATCTGCGCAATTGGGATTTTCTTTTGGCTGTGAGCCAATTATCTGTCTCACAACGATCGCAGATAGAAGACTTTGCGCACAGTTTGTATCGTGCCTGCGACAGCATGAAAGACATAAGTCTCCACGTGGGTCTAACTAGTGACCCAAGTCACCAAGGAAGCAACAATGAAGGCCAGCTTATCGAATCAGCACACGTCGAGCCCGCAAACGCTGAGTCTGCGCACAACCAGCCTACACACAACGAGCCTTCACGAGCAGAGTCTGCACAAATCAAACCTGTACTCGCTAAGCTATCATATATTGGCCATGAGGATAATCAACCCAACCCCATTAAGCCAACACAAACTGCCATAGTCAGACACCCCGAGTCCTAGAGGTAGTGAGTGTTATCATTATTAACAATTCTGAACTATAGCCGGAGCCAGGCGATCTTGGACCAGATGCGGCAACTTCTCCTTTATGTATTAATGAAAGCCTGACAGTTCCCATTTTACCCAAAGCTGATTTGAACATGGAGCCCCAGTCGCCCGCAAGTACTCTATCTATTAGCTCTGAGAGGGGGATCAGTCCCACTGCGCCAAATCAGTGTGACAAGCCAGTCAACGTGGAGCTGCTCAAACAATCAGTTGACGACCTTATCTACGTTGCCTATCGTCAGGTACAGTTATTTTCATTACCCGGGAACTCAGTAGAAACTTACAAAGCACTTTTCTACTCACTTGGTATTGGTATTGAAAGTGAGAACGCGAACCGGTGGTCAGATGGCTCGCAGCTAGCTTCCTTGCTAGAAGCAGGAGATGGCGAACGGCACATGGGGGCGCTTTACTACGCGCTGGCTACCATAGCTTTCTCTCGATGGCATGCATCTCAAGTAGAGCAATTGAAAGAAAAAACGCCCAAAAGAGCTGCGCAAGAAGTATCGGGAAGGATACTCGGTCCAAAGCCGGGGAAAGAGACAGCAAGCGGGCAGTGTTGGGAACGACGCCGCAAGAGGATCAATACACACCTGACCCGCGGGCGAAAGTGGTCCTGGCTTGTTAAGGAGCTCGGCTTTGGCATCTTTCTTACTGATGCGTGGTAAGGTGGTTTCTCTTAGCGAAACGTTAGCTAATATGCTATAGGTATCTCGGTCTTGCTAGTGATGCTGTGCTGTGCAAGGTCATCGAACAGCTGCAAAGCAGTCCGGAGAAGGTGACAGTCCTAGGAATCCTAGCAGACCAAATCAGTCTGCTCCTAGAGAGTGGATCCACGTCTAGAGAAAGGTTCCGGGAAGAGTTAAAGGCGCTATCACTCCAAGATCCAAGTTTACCTACTGGGCACCCTGATCTCAGCAGCCTATGTGATCGAATCAGCAAACGAATGAAGAATCGCGAGGAGCTTATCTTGAGAGACACGGGCTCTGTTGTCAGTTTGAGCTCGTTACAAAAACTTAGAGGAACGACGTGGCTAGATGACCATGTCATTCTTACATGTCTGCATCTTTCTGACAAGCTCCCCTTCGTACGAGTTGGCTTCAGTATCCCTATACATCAGGAGATTCACCCTCATCGCGCACAGCCAAGGCCGTTCCAAATGGCTGCAAAACAAATGGTGCGTTGGTATAATGAGATGAAAGTACAGAGCCCCTTGGTGTGCATATTCCCGCTTCTTTTACATAACAATCACTTCACCCTTTTGGAGATCAACGAGAGGGAAGGATCTATCTACCACTACGACTCAATTGGCGGAGGGGAAAATGTCGATGTCAAGGTTCATACTCAAGACTATTCTCAAAAATCTTGACTTAACATTTTGATATAGGCAGCATGCAGGAGAGAATTTCAACATCTTCAATACGAAGAAAAGGTATTAATGCCAAACCTTATACGAAGTGCGCATTGTGCATGAAGCTTAATAATGTATTTCAGGAAACACCGAGGCAGCACGACAGCCATAGCTGTGGCCCACTGGTGATCAGACATGCTCGGCGACGGATGCTGGCTCAGCCTCTTGTCCCCGGGACCGTAAGTACGGATACTGCCAGAGAAGTAAGGATTGAGGCTGTCAGCCTCCTTTGTTCGGCCTGGGCTACTGGCGGGCTAGTCCTTGCTACTCCAGGAACAAAGAGAAAACAGAAGCTTGTGGAGGGAGGGGGGAAAAGGCGAAAGACGTGCGGGTGATAGTCTACGATTAGCAAACAAAGTGGCTTCCAACTTTATAGGCACATGAACCTTAAGATGTAAATTAAAACGAGGATCAAACGAACTCCTATCCTCATAAGGGAACGATTTAAGAGCATGTCATCCGTTCCGGTTACTCGCTTTTTGCACAGATTGAGCACAGTGGATATGGGCATTATTGTCTCTTATGATTGTATCGGTTGCTAGCTCGTCTAGACTAAAAACTTGGAAAGCTCGATATTGCTATTAGAGGTGCGGTCGATGACATCGTAAGTTAATGCTCACTCTGTTTAGATTGAGCTATTCTTATTTCTAATTGCCGGTTTAATTTAAGCTAGGCCGAGGGGTATATGTGGTTACTCAGCGAACCCGCTGGTGTCAGCGCTTAAAAACAATTGTTCCTTCGGAGCAACCTTCCCTGGGGCCACTCACGTCGATAGATGCTTTCCACTCACGTTGGTGCACCACTCACGTCGATGGATGCTTTCTACTCACGTTGGTGTACCACTCACGTCGATGGATGCTTT
>VYKG01000882.1:0-11159 GCA_011426275.1 Dactylonectria torresensis | reverse complement strand
AGAAGAAGAGGGTCAAGAAGAGGCCTTGGCAGAGGCATAATGTGAGCCGCCGAGGACTTCCCTGCACTGCGGCATTCGCATGCACCGATTACAAAATCCAAGGCGAAACCCTCCTCCAGATTGCGCTGGAGCTGCGAGGAACCGGGACAAAGCTGAATACCAAGACTGGACAACTCGAGCCACGAAAGTGCGATCCATATAGCTTGTATGTGCAGCTATCGCGGTGCAAATCGCTGGATGGTATTATATTGCTGTCAAAGGCGCGTGTGGAGGATATAGTCAAGAATAAAATACCACAAGAAATGTTTGATGGCGAGGCTAGGCTGGAGCAATTGTGCAGGGGAATATTAAACGAGGCCCGGTTATCATTATTGCACCCATCCGCACAATACTAGCAATAATATAGTTTATAATTTAGATAGCAAATCCAAGGAACAGTCAGGTATGTATTGATAGATGATGAGTGTTTTGTTCTGATTCCATTGCCCCCGGCCGTTCTGGCTTTTTTACGCAGGGGGACGATGATGTCCCCCGCCCGGAACGTCCGGTTCACGTTCGATGACGATGATGACGTCTGAAGCGGGGTTCTCAGCACCAGACATCCACCAAAGACCCAACATCTCCGCCAAGTGGCTACCGGGTATTCCAAAAGGTATAAAGGAGATCAATAAAATGAGATTTCGAGAAAAATCAAACCGCGGTTTCCTATAAATATATTATATATTAAAAATCCGATCTAATATAATAGATTTCACCTAACTCGAGCAGAAGCAGGAATCTCACAAAATGCAAACGACAAGAGCAACGACATTTTATTATAAATCAAAAGCTCACATGAATCCCACGTGATTCTTAACAGAAAAATCCCAGCCAATGAAGACTTCTCTACACTTGATCTCGGGGGAGGGTGAATTAGGACCAATTAGGAGCCGCAGTTGCGCATCGCTTAATCCGGTAATTTTGCAGGGGGGGTGCCAAATTTTGGGGGTGGAACAGGGGAAGGCGCACGTCCGCCGGGGGAGGTTGGAGGTTGGAAGTTGGAAGTTGGAAGTTGGAAGTTGGAAATTGGAAGTTGGAAGTTAGAAGCTGGAAGTTAGAAGCTGGGAGTGGTGGGCAAGTTGGCGGCTCCCTTGCGCTGAGTAGCCTTTCGATACGAAGCTTGTAACAAGAGCCGGTTGTTATACGTATTGACAAGAGGGCCCACGTGCATATCACGTGCATTTCACGTACTTTTTAATAAGAAAATCTTAGAGAGCGAATGAGAGTTCATATGTGCGCATTGGCAAATGAAAAAGAGAAAAGATTTGCACTTATAGGAGCATTCGGATGGGGTTAATCCGGACCAATAAGAGGTGCAGTTGTGCTTCTGAATCGGGTAATCGCTTAATGCGGTAATTTTGCAAGGGGGGGCCAAATTTTGGGGGGTGGAATCCCAGAGCTTAAGAAGACCTTTCGTACCGAAAGGCACCTTCCTAACGGAAGGCATTCGGAAAAAAACTTAAGAACTGATGTAGAGTCAGCCTTCGGCTGAATTACCCTTGGGAGGACTCAAATCAGATGGGTAAATCCAAAAGTCAACTGTTCTGAGCTCGTCGCCGATCCGGATCTTCTAAAGTACGACAGGTCTCATCAATTGGGATTCTGACTGACTCCCGGGCGGAATAAATTTCATTCATTCATGGAAATCTAGCAGGTGGGTTTGCAAGAGTGTCCCCTATCGTCCTCCGTACACCACTCTATTCCCCTTAAGCTTCAGGCTTCCTTCCATAAACTGAGCAACTATCGGTACGTTAGCACATGAAACTAAGCAATTGACGAAGATGCGTACATTGGCGAGTAGGCATGGATCTTCGGGTCGTTTAACTCCCTCCTCACGTCAGCCAGAAAAACATTGACCTCCTCCCTAGACCAACCGTGGCCCCTCGTAAACGGCGCCATAGTCAGCGACTCTAGAGCAAGGTTCATGTTCTCGTTACTCCACGCTCCGAGCTCTTTGTATTTCTTGCCCTTGGCCCAGTTGTTCGTTGGCCACTTGAAACGGGTTTCGACTATATCGGTGAATCCGACTTCGGCCATGATCTCTTTGAATTTGTCGGTTTGTTCGTAAGGCCGGCCTAATTTGGCTGCTGCTTCTTCTAGAAGCTTAGTCCATTTCCCGAGTGTATGGCCTTCGGTGAGAGTGCCGTCATCCGACTTCATGATAACGTCAATCTCCTGCAGCTCAACGTAGCCACCCGGGGCGAGATACCTAGCCAAGTTAGGGCGGACATATAGGCAATACGGAGCCTCAAGTGAAGCTTACCGGAAGATTTTGCGCAGATAATCTGACCAGTTCTGAACGCTGAAATTCATCAGTCTGCTGTGGATGTAATCAAATGGTTGAGAATAATTCCACTCCTCATCAATATCATCAATGAGGAACTGGACATTTAGGGGAACACTAGTTAGCTATTAGTTACCGTAGCGAACACAAAGGGCAAACCAGGTTTACAAGCTCGGCTGACTGGGAGATAGATCGACACCAACAACCTATGTTATGTAGGGTCAGCCATAAGTCTTCAGCTCTGAGACAATTCTTTTTTACCTCAGCCTCAGGATGCTCGTCACCAAAGTCAATTGCCCAAATGCCTGTGCCAGTACCCAAGTCAAGAACCCGCTTGATCTTGGAATCAGGCAAGTTCGGGGGTGAAAGACCAAGTTTATTGTCGAAAGTTAGGAGGAATAAATTGTGTTGTAGGTCTGAACACTTTTAGCATGAAATATCCAGTAGCGGTCGGGATGGGCAAGTATACCGAGCCTCTCGTTTTCTTGGTCGTCGTTGGGAAAGTTGTATTCTAAACTCGGCAGATGTCATTGTGAGCTCTCTGGATCACCAGTAGAGCAATCACGGGTAACCCACTTCCATCCTTGTATCGATGATATGTTCTCCCGTTCTCGTGTCGGTAGTCGAGAATAGAACTTCTTATGCTTTCAGTCGATGATGCCGTGTCCTACCACCATGCTTTGTATCAGTGATCTTGTCTCTATTTGGAGGAGGACAAGCAAGACGCCATCCTACATCTCCGAGTGAGGAGTCCCGATCGTCAGCGACCTGGACTTAGAGTCAGCTCAAGCTTTGTGTTGTGCAAGGAGAGGGATCGAACGTCTTCATCGGGAGCCACGATAGGATCTGCGTCGACTGTTGCCATTTTCCCGATCTTGGATGGCTTTCAGAAGACGTGTGTTGGGTTTCTTGGTCGATTGAGCGAGGTTGTATCTTGAACAAAGCATTCCAGCAAAGTAGGGTGGGTCGGCTGGCTTTAATACCGCAGTTCCTTGTTGACACTCTCGGGCGGGGGCCAATCAAATCCGGGAGTGGTCGCGTTGTTCTCTCTCACCTCAGCGGGCGACAGCTCAGTGTGTCATGAGCTTCGCGTGACGTCGGGTGAATTCTCGTGCTCGCTTGGCCATTGAGGGGAAATTTGGAGCCACGTGTCACTTTCTGCCTAAGGATTCATGCAGCCATTAGTGATGGCAAGGGCCTCATTAGTGAGTCCTTTGATATATGCGACGGGAAAAGAGTGGGTCTTTACGGGGTTTTCTTGGAGAGGGTGTCTTTCAATTCGCTAGGCACTGCGGGGTATACTGCATCGGGTATTATTGAGTAGGTATCTGGATCCCCAGATATAAGAAGCTGGCTGCCTTCCCCTTCCAATAGATAGAAATCAAGATCTTCCATCGTCCCAAGCTGTATTCATCAATCTATTCTGTCTGATACTTAAGGACTGTCGGGATTTACTGTTTGCTTCTGCTATATCTTAGACTGTCATAGAGACATATCCAAAAACTTGAGCATTAGTAGCATTTGCACATCGTTAAGCCTCGCATTTTCCAAAGATGCCCCCCTTCTCCAAAGCAACTTAACAACATCTCTATGATCCCCTTCATACGCGATCCTAAGTGGTGTCTGCCCAATGGCATCCTCATACTCCATATTAGCACCGTGGTCAAGCAGAAGCTCAACCATGGCGACAGAGCCGCCCAATATTGCCCCTGTGAGCGGCGGCCAGCCGTCAATATTTACACTGAGGTCTTTGTCCAAAAGAAACCTAACAGGCTCGAAAACAAGTAGTCCTGATTACAAGTGGCAGAGACCAACTTCTGGTCAGATTGACTTGCGGTAGCCTTCGTAGGCGCCCTGCGCTTTGGCTTCTTAGACGTATGCTTCTGGACCCGGCGGGTCCGCGCACGACTCCCACGCCTTGGGTCCACGCGCGATGGTGACGACTCCTTTGGCTTTTCCTTGAATGTTCCCTGCTGTGGTTCCAGACTTCTTCTTATTCCCTTGCGAATGTAGTCCACGGGATAATTCGTCGAGGACACATTCAGCCGGTGGGATTGGTCGTGACCCCTTGTATCGTTAAAGAACGGCCGGTTACCACTTTGATAGTAAGGCTGAGCGAATGCCATCTCCTGTGCTGAATAGGGCCTGGGCAAGAACTGGACTTTAGTTCTTGCTAACTTTGCTAGTGTGATCAGATTTCCTCTTAGCGTCGGCGGCCCTTCTTCCTCGTCTTCTTTGGTAACTCGGTCGCCCGAAATACCTGTCCTGACACGGGGCTTTGCCAATAGAAGCATTGGGTTCCATCTGCCGCTGTCTCTTTCATCCAGTCCTTAGTCTCGGTCTTGACTTCCTCGCCCTCTGCATTCCTAAAGTATACCTTTCCGTTGCGCCCATACGTCTCTACCTGATGGGACTCGCTTGAACCCAGCCGCACCGACCCTGTAGTGGATGTGGATGACTCAGCAATTTGTCGAGTTGTATTCGGCCGCTTCTGACTCTTGGACGTCCCTCTTGAATTGGAGGGCGGGCTGAGTGATTGCCTATGGCGCTTGACGGTGCTGAAGCTCGAAGTGAAGCTCGACGCAAAATTTGGGTCATCAAAGGCCGGGGCTTCCGATTCCTGGCTTAGCTCTTGTGAATCAGCATCCGCGTAGAGATACTGGGGAATAGGAGTCTCCTCGCTGTTGCTTTCTGAGTAATGGCTGGCGTCGGCAATGTGCTGCTGGAGTGCATCATCAGCATCCTGCAAAGCAACGTAGTCTGAGGGATCCACAGATCCGTGCAACTCATGAGGGCTTGGTGTTTCCTCGTATGCCTCGAGGGGTTCTTGGGGCGCTCTGGCATTTGCAGCCTGGATGAGCGTGTCCCGGTGTCGTTTCGCCAAGTCTCTGGCATTCCTGAATGCGGTGGCTCCTTGAACGAAGGTATCTCGATCGCTGGTCATGGCATAGCCCTTCACCTGAGTCATATGATACTCAGGCCACCCTCCCTCGGTCGTCGGTGCCGTGGCGTGGTGGGCGTAGAGTTGGAGCTGGCCGCCGTGATAAATTGAGCTGCAGGTGTAGGCCTGGTCATCATACTGTGGTTCCTCCCTGCCGTAGTTCTGCAGACTGCTCATGGCACGAGATCCAATTGCTCCGTCGTAACGAGCTTGTCGTGTAGCCACAGCGAGACTTCCATCTGGTCCTTTGACTTCCACAAAGAAATTCGGCGCCATCGGCTTGTCCAGCATTGTCGACGGGACAATATGGCCAGCGAGCTGGTTACGGATCGATCGGTTGAGTTCTTGGGGTTCTGCGCCGTCGTAAAAGTCAGGCTTGGCGGCGCCGATTGTTCCGTCGGTGAGCGGATCGAGGTTCCCGAACACCGTGTTTCGCGAAGTGAAATAGGCGGTGCTACTTGGACCAAGAATGGTTGGGATGACGTTTGCTAGCACGTCGTCTTCATCCTTGGCCCGATCGTTTCTCTCCTGGAAGGCCTCGAATGCACCGTCAGAGAACCTGGAAGGTGAGAGCGATGGCCTCGGGTCTGCCAGGGTCGCCCTTATTTCCTCCAAGTCAGGCTTTCGCGATTTCCAAGTCGTGTGAATAGCATGTTCGGTCAGATGAAGGTCGAAGTCGCGGTCGTAGGGAGTCGACTTCTTCGTCTTGGCCGTCGCTGAGGTGGGAACAGTCGAAGCTGGGTCTGTGGACCTGGTCCTCTGGCCCCGCGAAGATTGGCTCCGCGAAGATCGGCTCGCGCTCATGGCGATGGGTTGTTGATGGTCGATCGGTGGATGGGGGTACTGGATGGACTTATCAGGAAGACGCTTCCTATACTGAGCTGACATCAACCTACCCCTCTAAGATCACGCAAATCTGGACCGCCGTGTCTCGCGAACCGGGCCAGGTCTTGAGAGGTTGTCGTGCTTGAGAAGACGCGTCTGCTGGGACTGGTTGGAGGAGAGGGATGAGAGCGCCGAGTTTGGGGCCGCTTATTGAGTTCTTTCAAGGCTCTCTGAGTCAGGCTGATCTTGGACAATCTGTCGTAGAACTGAGAGGGATATTCCCAAGATGCCCAAGCCTCAAGCTCGATTTCGCTTCTCGTCTTGATCTTCTTTGTGGGAGGGTCGACGTTGGCTCGCGAGGGCTCGTCCGCGCGCTGTCGCTTTCGATTCTGCGGTCTTGCCATGAGCGGCCCATTGTTGAGAGTCAATGTGGGTAGGGGGGAGTTGGTAGGATATTTAGGCCGCTGCAAAGGCCGCGGCGTCGTAGGTGGTCTGCGTTTGAGTTGGCGCTGCAGTGTAACAGTTGATGGTGGTGTGGAAGAAGTTTTGATTGATTGGAGAGGAATGTCCCATGCGTTCATGCGGATCGGCGACTCTTTCCCCCGAGACGCTATCAGCCAACCATTAGCGACCCGATTCAGAACGGGGAAGTTAGGAGGTAGTGTTGGCCTGGAGGCTGGGGAATCACGTCCGGTTTTAGGTACCAGCCGCTTGAAAGGATTTTGGACGGGCAAGGGCGGTTAAAGCATGTATTATGTAAAGGGCTCGCTAGCTAAAAATAGTGTTTGCGCGGCTAAATGGGTTTGCCGTGGCCGGCACCATGCTATCTCCCAAATCTTTCACGGCGATTGATATTACACTTCCTCAACAACTCTAGACTAGATGTATCGGAGCCTGGGGAGAGGGGATGCAGGGAAATAGGCAGGTCGTGGTCACAAGGCTCCATCAACAGTCGAAGGATGCGTGAGGGAATTATTGCCTGGGAGGATTGCGCGCGCATGCGTGTCAGGAATAGCCCATTCTCTGGGTGAAGTACGGGCCAATGGTTGACCGCTCGGTGGGTCATGATGGTGTGCAGGCGTCCAGGTCGCCACAAATTGTTATCTCTCATTGGCTATAGGGTGCCTTGCCTGGCGGTAGAGTATACTACTGTTGGTGTGGATCCGACCGTGCAATCTGGGTTTATCCACCGTCCCGATTTACACCTAATTTGTAAGGCAACAGCCGACATCGCTGATCACAAAGCCGACCGCGGCGTCTCCCCTTTTCCAGCTAGTCAGATCAATCATAACACAATATTCCTATGCATCCTGCCGCGGCTAGCTTTCAATAGCCACTTACTACTGGGTTGCCATGCGACAGTTGTCTAGGTGTGAATGAATACGAGAGGAATCACTGAGACTTGAGACTGAGCCCAGCGCAAGAGGAGGTCCAAACTAAAAATCTGGTCCTGGAAGCCATTATTCAGGGTTGGCTCAGCTAGTCGAAAGTTATAGAGCGCAGACGTGGGTCGCTGTGTGAACTGACCAGGCTCGTGGAGCTCCACTATCATGCTGAACAAGGAAATCATCGTGTATCGAAGGTGGCATGGATAAGAAAGACGCCGCTGATCTTGACGACGCTCAGAACAACGCCGCCGGAGCTCGAGCCGAGGACAATGACGACAAGGAGAAGGCTGAGATGAAGTGGGACATCGCGCTGTGCCCTCCCGTGATCCTTCAAGATGGGACGGAAGTCCAAGACGAAATCGTCGACGAAGTGATGGATCGTATTCCTAATCCAACTACAGGGTTAAGATGGTTTATCTGCAACATAGGTCCTACCTAGTCACGCCGTAGGACACGCATCTTAGCATGCTATGTAGGGCTCATTTCTATGTGGTGGAATTAATACTGAGTGTAATATGCTTTTGATGAATGCGAGGGGAGGTTGTTTGCGATCTACATTCTTGTTACTTGCTGGTTGGCGTGTATAGGTATTTTATGTTCCTCAATTATGGCGGGCGACAAGTCTTAAAGGACTAGGGGAAGTCCAAACAGATGTTGCTAATGAGATTCTTGCCGCGCTCAGTCGATTGCATCAGCACCGAGTTCTCCACCGCGATGCAGAGCCACGCAACGTGCTTTACGGAAAACGCACTGGTATATACATGATCGTGGACTTGATGCTAGTAAACTATTTCGTGCTAATAATAGATGCTCTTCTCATCTTCCAATAGACAGCGATTTCTCAACCCCAAAGTACAAAGCAAAGCCAACCCTATTCATTAAGTAAAGCTAATATCAAGAGTTGGCCTAGCTGCTACTAGGCTGTACTATTTGGTGTGGATTACTTGCCGTACCGAATATTAGGTCGGCGTTAAGAGGCTGAGTGAAATCAGCGCTTTGGCAATTCCAACTCCCAATGCCATATAAAAGCATATCTTGGCGCTGTTGGCAGTCCTCGACGTATTCTGAACGCCCTTCAGAGACTTATCGGTCCCAGTCCTCAGGTTAGCGGTTTAGGAACTTAATTGTTTAACTAAAGACAAATAATAGTGGGTAATACCTAATGATAAATTCGATAGTCTCAAGCCGCAGTCGGATTCTGGGCCACGTTTGTCTTTAATCTCAAACTTGCAGACCGGCATTCTGTCTCCGATCTCCACTTCAAAATCGGGTTATTTAAAGTGCTATGTGGATGCGTGTTAACTTAAACTCACTTGGTTATATTGGATACTGATGTGGTAATTTCGCCTAGTGTGACTGTCCTTAACTAGCATTTGATACTCTCAAGATTTTTCTCAGTCATTTTTGACCTGTTGGGAAGGAAGGGCATTTAAATTCCTAAACTGATTGATTATGTCAACCTTAGGACTGCACAAGAGCGTAACGGAGCATGCATCCCCGCGACTGCGGACTGAGCTATCGCCGCCTGTCACAAGTGTGGTGGAAGGGATATAGGACTGCAAAATAGCGTGACGCCACCTAACATAGATATGTACGCCATTGCGTAGAAAAGGAGCATGCATCTCCGCGACTGCGGACTGAGCTATCACCGCCTGTCACATGTGTGGTGGAGAAGATACACAAGTGCGTTGATGACCCTCATTGATTGAGCATGACCTGCCAACACCTCTTTTCTAGCCACCTGAGATGTCCCTCTATTACATGAAGTTTTCAACTTTCTCTTTAATCGCTGTTCATTGGTGCGTTTTGCAAATAAGGCCGGCAGTGAGCCACAGCTGGCCGGGCGAAAGAAATAAAACATAAACCGACAAGGCGGAAATCATTTCATCCGCCAGCCTAGAATCATACGCCGCCTCACTATCCAGCTCATTGAGCAGAATATGCGGCTCCGTTCACGACGACCCAAAATCCACAATCTGCCCGTCCCTGTAATTATCCAGTCTAATCCACATGTTGGACTACAATCCCCATCGTTGTTCATGCAAGTGCGTGCTTCAGAACTAGCCCCGGCTACATTAGTCTAGCTGCGCAGCGTCGCTTCACACCCTACACAAACTCACCCCAATGATTCCACCAGCCCTTCTCCACTAGCACGGGTTGCACAGTGCTCAAGCACCACTACAGGGCGCCTTCCATCGACCAACACCTGCATCGAGGTACCCACCCACCATTGTCATGGCGCATCCAGTCCCAAGCGCCGTTCGGGAGTCACCTGCTCATTCTACAAGGACGTTAGAACATGAGTCCTCCACATTTGTAAGTCTTCCCACATTTATGAGGTCACATATGTAAAATCTCACATATGTGAGAACCGTAAACATTCAGCCCACAATCCTCCGGACGACTGATTCCTACACATTGGCGGAAACCAAGGGTGGATGGCAACCACGTCACTCTCACGGGCAATCGATGCCAGCTTTCGTGTCATCGCCACTAAGATATGTTGCTGCTAGCAAGTCACAATGGAATGTGACGCATGTCGCGATACAAGACATCGCGTTCCTAGCAAGCCGGCCCTAGCAACCGACTGACTGGAAGGAATGAGGTCGCTAGGGGGACCGTTGGGAAGGCACGCACTGTATTTAAAGAAACCCTCCTACATCCTCTAGCTGTTCTGTACGCTTTCCAATGCTCTTGTATCCTATACCCAACGTGTCCTAACGAGTGACATGACGAGTGTGTGATCCCTGCAACAAGATATAACCAATCAAGACCAGCATTTCAAGGAGAGAGAGTTGATGATGCGTATTGACGTATCGAGTCTATCCTAAGTGTAGGGTAGGCTAGTGGGTATGGGCAAACAAGTGCACGAGGGCGTCGAGCTGAGGGAGATGTGCACCTCTCTCTCAAATACTGTTTCAATGAAAAAAGCTTCTCCATCCCTACTACGCAGTCCAATCTCGCCGCAATCGCCAAGCCTATCCTCAAGTATTTGCCTGATCCCGCTCCTCATAAACCTTTCTGGTGTTCTTCGGTGAAGCGAACCCTCTTCTGCGACTTCGAGCAGTATGAGACACAGCCAACGCCCTTCATCATAGGCAACGAGTATCATGAAGGTCAAGGAGGGGACTCCCATGTCCCTCAAACGCGCTTTCGCCTCCCGCCCCTCTTCCTCTTTCCTGCACGGCATCGCTCGACTGGCTGTCCTGCTCAACTGGGAAGCGCTAATCCCACTACCTTCGGAGGATCCGTCAGCCTATTATCTAAAAGTCGAGCAAATTTGGAGCCCATGTCTTCAAACATTCCGTCCATATTGGCGGCTCATGTAGTCTGTACATAGCTGCAACATCGACATCCAAAAGTGGATGCGAGCCGGTAGAATCACGGCATATTGATAAGCATTCCATATGCCTTTCGGAACGAAAGGTGCCTTTGAGGAACGAAAAGGATCTTTCTTCCGCGCCTTCCTTACTCAAGCTCGGGCCACCTTACGATCCGTGCGAGCTGCACCACAGACACTCGCGCCTCCTAATTCACCAGGATCGCCGCGCCACATTTATTCAGCCCGAAGGGCGTTTTACTCAGTCAGAAAGAAGAGCATAAAACCTCCTCTGATTGGCTAATTGGCCTGGCCTGTACTCAACTCGTGCTGGAATTGGTCGGCTGCTGAAATGACGCCACT
>VYKG01000881.1:0-11169 GCA_011426275.1 Dactylonectria torresensis | reverse complement strand
TAAGCAAAATGAATTATGTGAGATTTTAGCTGTGAAGGGTCTGAGAGAGGTTTTTGGGTTCCCCGCACGTACCGTCACGATGACAGGGGTGATGTGGGGCGGGGTACGGAATGGAGGTTTATGACAGCCGATGGGATAGTGTGTTGATTCCTTCCGGGCTAGCCGTGGTGGCCCTGCAGGCAATGGAACGCTAACCCTTCATACAGTGGCTGCTCGAGGTGGCTTCGGCAAACACATCTGGGCTGCACCACCAGATGGACTCAAGGTCTACTTTTTAGGCTTGTTCATTGCCGAGTACGTATACACGATGAGCATTGTCTTGGTCAAATGGTCGATACTTGCCTTTTACTGGCGGATTTTCAGCACCGCGAGGGTAACAAGGTTGGCCATCTGGATCAGTAGCGCCATTGTCTCCGCTTGGGGAATTGCTGTCGTACGTCCTCCCTTTCCCCTTTTATTCTTTCTTTGTTGGTTACTTAAGAATGAAGTAGGCTGACTAGTGTCTCCAGCTTCTTGTTAGCACCTTTCAATGCTTGCCAATGTCGGCCTTCTGGCGTAGATTCGACCCTAACGAGAATTTTTCCGAGTCGGCTTATAAATGCACCGTCGACGTCAGGATGTTCTTTATTGCAAACGCGATACCAAACATCATCACCGATATCCTGATGCTTCTCATTCCTGTTCCAGGCATTTGGAGTCTACAATTGCGCAAGCCACAGAAGATGGCGCTTCTGGGCGTCTTCACGGTCGGTCTGTTGTAAGGAAAACTACCCAAGGTGTATTGAATCCTTGGACCAGGCTAATTCGACCCTCGCAACCAGCGTCACGGCAGTATCTTCCGTACGGCTATACTACGTGGTTGCACTTGACTTTTCTGACACAGATGTCACTTGGTTATTCAGCGAAGAGATGATGAGGACTGGCGTTGAGGTCAATGTGGCCACTGTCTGCGGTTAGTTAGATGGTTGTTCAACTTCTGAGCACGTCATCCTGACGCTTTTTTAGCTTGTCTTCCCTCCTTGAAACCCATATTCAACCTTGCCATGTACGGTACCGCTCAACACAGCTCACAACGATCCACTGCTGGAAGTCATTCGGTGATTGTAACCATCGGTGGCTCCGGAGAATCTCGCAAACGGGACGGGCGTCTGCAATTGAATCCATCTGGTACCGGCACCTCGGCGGCATACGTTACCTCTAAGGGGCAACAGCCTGAGGATACCCACCCATTGTCAGCATTGACAGACAATGGGTCGGACACATGGGCGGAGCTCGGAAGCCGCGATCTCGAGATGGATCAGATGGATCAGATGGATAAGGCGGGCGATAGAAGATGGGAGAGGGCCAGTACAGCCAGCCAAACGCCAAATCAGGTCACCGTGATAAAGACTATTGATGTTCATGTCAATTAGGCTGCCCGAGAAGCGCTATTTGAGAACTTCAGCGAACGCTCCATCAGAGCCTACAATGGCGTGGGCGTACATTTGAGACCGTACGCGACAAAAAGAACAAAGGGAATATTGGACTGCAAGCATGTCGGTAGCTCTGGGGTGAATGTATGTGAACCTCCCTTTCTTTAATGCATCCCTCCCCGTCGGGTTCCAGACCTCTTTTAGAATATGACAGGGTCATTCAGCGCTCCTAGTAGTGTGGACCATTAAGCGGACTATTAGTCCACACTGTAGTTCACACCAATAGTCCAAGGACTATTGGTTCAGTGCGCGTCTCCCGGACTACACTGACGGTCTAGTGTAACTCGACCAGACTGACCAGTAGTTCAGTGCGAGGGCCGCAGACTGACAGAGGCACTATTAGTGCGCCCAAGTCCTTCCAAGTTTGGGGCCTGCTGCGGAGTACCCAGCCAGGGCGTACAGTGGGGGGGACAAAAGTGACGATGCACCCCCACATGACCAAAATCCTTGATCTTCACCACGCAACTTTGAGGCCGGAGTCCTCGGCCAAATTGACTCCAATTAATTCGTAATTTAAGGTGTGTGTTTCTGAGGCCTTGCAGATGCATGGGTTTACTCAGTATTTCGTGTACCAGCCGCGTGCGTTCACCACAGCCTGAAGTCTTCGTAGCATTGAGAGGACCAGCTTTTTCAAGAGGTCCTGATGAAAATCCTCCCAGACTTCATCACAGCAGCAACAAGCTGAAGACTTAGTGTGAACCTCTGAAAGTGAGGCTGAATAGGCACCGACGAGGTTGTGAATAGCCTCAAAAATCCACTATAAATCCACTATAAATCCACTTATAAATCCACGTGTGTACATCCATTTCACTCCGGTCGAATATGTGCTACATCCACTATGTAATTGCCTAAAAATCTTTACATCCACTCTACTTGGTCCCAAAGTGGAGTGGATGTAGTGGTTCCGACCCTTGAATACGTCTAGTCAGCTCCTTGTTGACAACCTCTAGGTTGGTGATGCGAATATATCGCGGAGGTCACTTAAAGTGAGGTTGTCATGTAAATGTAGAAAGATGGATGACGAGCTAAGACTACAGTTGTCGACGGGAGTATAAGGTCTCCTTCCTCACATGATGTTACATATAATGCCAGCCTTAAGCACCAGGCCCAAGGCTGGTTCTTCACGTATCAGTTGGAGAGAGCAGCGTTGAGCTTCGTGCACCAGTTCACGAGGAAATTAGCCCGGTAAATTATGCCCTCCCTGTGGAGCTTAACCCAAGTCTCAGTGACAGTCGCACAAAGGTTGGCGTCCATGATGAAAGCTGCGCCTGGTCAGTAGATTCGCGCTCCCTAGATAGTACAGAACGTACCTTCTCGGCTCCAATCAAAGGATCCTCCCATACTGGTCAGGGACCTTGTTGATGCGCTTGTGGTACAACTCCTTCCACTCCTAGACGGTCTCGATGAGTTTAGTGCGGCCAAGGACGTGTCTGGTCTTTCTCTCACGTCTCCACGGCATCGTCTCGAAGACACTCTGGGTAAAAATGCCAGCGTGATCGCAGCCAGGGAGCCAGATAGTGGTCTTGCCCTGCATCCGGCTCGAACAACGCCTGCGAGCGTGGCACCACAGCCTACGGTGACGCCTACAGCAAGCACAAGACGCGGTGCGTGGCTAAGGACGGCAACGGCGACAGCGTGCACTGTGTAAAAAAATAAATGAGAAGATGCCATGCATATGAGGGTTGTAGAGAGTCTATTGGCCTTGATCACTGCTCAAGTCAAGAGGACGAAGGTCCCAGTTATATACACAACAATGGTGTCCAAGTGGGTCGGGACGCCTCCTCGGCTGGGGCGGAATATCGTTTGACACACTGCCAGCTTCGGGCCAGGGCCTGCACCTACCAGCACAACTCAGCGAAACACCAGACCACAGTAGGTGCATGCAGAAACGGCGCGTATAGTAGCGATGAAAAAGGAAGAAGGCCCGTTGGTGGGTTAAACGTCCTTCCGGGGCCGGGGTCGGGGCCGAGGCGTTGGCGGACCGGGCTACATCGTTGTCGACATCTGCATCTGGTACAACCACCATCGCCAGGGTCCCAGCTCGGGCCGGAGCCTGAGTCTAAGCCTAGGCCGCAGATGCAAGGAGTCACCGGACGAAGCGCTGATGTTGGGTTGCGCAGTGATGCTGAGTGCACTTGATAAAAGGTGGTTGTTATTTTTTTTTGGTAATTATTCTTAATTTTTAATGAACGTGAAAGCCCTCTTTTATACTTCAATATGAGCATGAGTCCTACGAAGTCGCCACCATCTAGGACTTCTTTTAGAGTTTGTCATGACATCAGGGTCATGAAGTCGAGGGGGAAACCTCAATCCTTCCAACAAGCGCGGACGCTCGTGTCGGAGACGTAGGTGCAGTCGATCTTGTCGTACGCTGAGACACAAGCCTGTGGATACAACGCCGGACGGCACCGCCACGCGCCGCCGTCGGTCGTCGTGCCGGGGTTAGTGAAGCCTGTGGAGCCCGGCTGGCTGGACCGGGCGCCGGGCTGCTCGGCGTTTCAACCGCGTAAATTCCTCGTCGTCGTTTATAATGGCGTCAGCATGACATTCTCTTGGAGCCTTACTTCCGGTTGAGTGTTTCTTTAGTGAGAATTTTTAGCAATCACGTCCGCCATCTGGCAGCCTCGGGTTCGCTTTTTTGGACTTTGCATTGTGGTTGTATTGTAGGTTGGCAGGAGTCCGCGTTTCGGTTCGAGGCGTGGTTGCATCTCAAGGCCACCCCTAGCCGATGCACAAGGAATATGTCCGTACTACGTACATTTCCAAGATGTGTCGATGCGAGTTCCCTGCCAAACTATCTTGTGGGTGGATGTCTACTTCAGCCGTACTGGGCCGTCCTATCCAAGCCTCCCATGGCCCCTTCTACAGTCATAATGGCCCAGGATCTGGACCAGGAGGATTTGAACCGCCATGAGCTTGAAACGCGCGCATGGAGAGACTGTAGTTCATTGCCGAAGATCCATCCCCTTGGAGAGACGGTATTGAATAACTCTGTCGTCGGGGATCGTCAAGCATTGGTGCTGGAGAAGGGAGGAACCCTTCAGTCCGCGGTATTTGAGGTCCAGGGAATGCTGGAGGGGTAAATTGCTGATGGTGAAGTTGCGAAGGGACTGTTGGCCGTCCCATAGGCGGAGGAGCCCCGGAAGGCAGAAGGAGAGGGAAGGGAATTCCTGGTTGGATAGGTTGTGCTGTCTCCCAGACGGGATTAGAAGTCATCGGCGCGTTCGTCATGGGCCGATCTCGGGTTTCCTGGGAAGGGATCGAGTATGAAACTGGTTGATCATGAATGAGAGGCCTCCGAGGCAGCATGGTCTGATGTAAGGCCTGAACTGCCTCGCTGGGGCTGTTGGAAGCAAAGTGTGATATTGGCCCTGTGTCAGGGTGCGCTAGAGCAGTAGCCTGCAAGACGCTCGCGACGTACTCATTGCTGATCCCTTGCCCTGCAATAATGCCGCGAAGCACTCTGTTCTCTTCAGCGACTCTCCTAGCTGCCCGCTGAATTTCGGACGAAGCCTCTATCCCCTGGAGCTCGTAGGTACGAACCCGGTGCTCAAGTTCGACTAGATGCTCTCTCCTTCGCGCTCTAGACCTTCGTTGATTGTCTCTCACCCGCTCAAGGTTCTTAGTCTAAAGATGAAGATGCCATGGTTAGAAACATGGACGGGGCGGGAGACCCGGCTACAGCGTGCTATACTCACATCCTTGGTCGGTGTTGACATTAGCCGTGTTGTGACTTGTCAGAACAAGTGACATATGGGAGGGAGAGGGTAATGGTTCATGGATGAGATCTAAGCCAAGCAGGCGGCACTGTTTTGGACCCCTGTTGTCGACTGGAGCGGAACGGGCACTTCAAAGAGTTTGGCTGAAGTTGAAGCTGGAAGTGTCGGATGGTATCGCAGGCCAAAACGGGGCATGACTGTCATCTGTATAGGGGTTCTGTCATCCGGCCCCACACGGCTGCACCAAAAAAAACACATGCAAACAGAAGGCCGGGACCTTCGTTTCTGGCTTTGGATGACAGGGATGACCATAGTGAATCGACTTTTCGACGCGTTTTTGAAGGTCCGATCCCAGTGGTGCCCTTCAGGTCGCGAATTTTTTCGAGTGTTCTGCGTGTGACCAACACCAACACCAACACCAACACCAACCACGTCATACAACAGAAGATGAAGAGGAGCCATTCAAATCCGCACTCACGCTCAAATTCAACACAGTGAGGACCTACGGCAACGCCATTACGAGACTCTGGGCAGAGCAACGAACGAGGAGAATAAATGGTCAGATGTTAAATCCATCGCCACATCCACGTGGCTTTGCAAACAAGGCTATTTATCGCTATCTTCTGCGACAGACTCACGAGAAAGGACGTGAAGAGTGGGCAGACCGTATGGTAGGCACCATTAAAGATGCCTACTCGCCTGCCAAAGTACCAGAGCATACTCGCTGTGCCTGGGGATTGAAAGAGAAGGCGTGTAGACTGCGTGCTTCCGTGGATTTTCTCTTCGGCAACCACACGTTGTTACGATCAAGCAACCGGAGGCCTATTGAGTTGGCCGACTGCTTCTGTCTTGAGTGTCCTAACGAGGGCGTCCAGGTTCACAACAACTGTCAAATATTAGAGGAATGTAATGTGTATCCCTGCCTCGCCCCTCTTTAACAGAGGACTCGCAGCGGCCTTTTTATACAGAGATGCCCTTGTCATCATAGGGGCTACAATAAGGTTCTTTTTAAGACCGGATCTAAAGGATCCGGGCCTTTGAGACCGGTTTGCTAGAGATCCGGGCCGTTGAGACCGGGCCGCAGTCTCAGCAGTTTATAAACGTGACAGACTTCTTTGTGCAGCTTGCACCTGACATATCTGACAGATATGATCATTGCCGATCTCTCCTGCCGGGATTCCAAGACTGGGTTAAGCTACAAGGCTATCTCTCGTGTGAAAACGCTCGAGGGTTTGATGTCGGATGCCCCATTTGATCACAATCACCTGATTTACGAGTCTACCCCGGATGGTATGAGGATGAAGACGAGGGATCAGCAGCTCGGAGACGATACCATCCGGGGTAGACTCGTGGTTCTTACACGGAACCCCTACACCCTACAAGACAGACCACGGGTTCTGCATATTCCGGGTGATTCTGCTCACGACAAGAAAAAATGTAACAAAAATTGCTCCAGTGCGTAAATGATGTAATGGTTGTAGATTGTACCCCTTGCATCACCGCTCTAAAGCGCAAGGGGCGACGCAGTATTTCAAGTACACAACGATTCACGAGAAGCAACGTATTGTTCTGCGGAGAAGTACAGAAAGGTCGAGACTAGCCAATGAGAAGTTTTCAGTGACGCAAACTGTAAGGCTATTCTTTGTAAATCCTTAACCCACCCTATGACATGTGAAAGCCAAAAAATGTTGGGTCAGAATTAAAACAAGATTACCAGAACATCATGACGCACGAGTGACCAACTATGGAGTCGAACTTTTGGTGGACCGTATTCTTTGGATATCCTAGCTAGATTAGGCAGTTGAATCCTCGCCGTTTTAAACAAAGGCACCACTTTCGCTAAGAAAAACCGAGAAAGTTCAGACTAATTTGGGAGGGGGCTAACTCTAAAAGCGGCATGACAACAACTCGCCACCCGGAATTGTCGCCACCCTGAGAATGAACTTCTAAATCCACACTGTGCAACGATCATATATAGACTGCGCCTATTGGATCCAATTTGTGTGCCAGCGTCACTTGTGCGGGTCTTTTGGCACATTTCTGAAGCATGATTTCTTCCCACCCTCCGACCGCTGCCCAAATTTGTCTTTGATTGCCCAATACTCGTAGCCCTCTCCGATCCACGGTGCAGTTCACAACGTACGGCCCCACATTTCCAATAGAAGGCTCCACCGCATATTTGCCGTGACTTCTGATAGCCCGCTAGTCGCCACGCCCACTCCATGTCGTTCGGCCCGACGCGACCGGTGCTCAACGGGACAGTACCGTGAAGATAGCGGTGGATTGCGTAGAAGCGGGGGTTTGTCAATCCCAGGCAGGTGCTATCTAGAGGATCTAGAAATTCGAAGATAGCGTAGTGCAGTTCTGGTGGTAGTTCGGACAGTCTTAGTCGCGAGGACGGCCTGAGAGATCGTAGGACAGATTTGCAGCCCGTGACGGAGTACGAGCGGCGACGAAGGCCGATAGGCGATTGCGGTCGGGATTGCGCTTGTCTTGGTAACGATTCGGACCGCCTCACAGAGGTGCACTCTTCGCGCTCGCAAGTGGATATGGGCATTTCCACAGCGCAAGTCTCAGTATGTCTGGCGGTTTCAAGTAGGTTTCCGGGAGTCATCACAAGTCCAGGTGTGATGCGAAATGAGAGGACTGGAGGAGCTTAGTTTGGCGCATAGGTAGTCCGGTGCTGAAAGGGGCGTTGCCGTTGTCAAATCGTGGCCCATTTTAAACCGACTGCTCCTAGCATGTCCTCTCGACAATTTTGTGGCTCCTATTAGGAGGACGCCGAGGCAACAGTTGGGCGTGGCTTCGATATCTCCGAGGTCCATTATACACCATTTCGTATGTGCTGAATACAATGACCGAACCCGGAATGATGTTCCAGTAATCCGAGTGAGCGTTGAGGAATGCACGCTAATAGCAAGCGTACCACATTACTAGAACTCGTGTGTATATTCATGGCGAAATGCAAAATAGGCTTTTGATGTTTTGTTCTGAGGAGCAGGTGGCGATCTAGAAGGATGACCCAGGTGGCGAAAGACCACCGGGCCCATTCTTTTTTTAAAAAGCGGTCTTATAAAAAATCTTTGCATATGGACATTGTGAGGATCCTTCCACTACCCGGGCTTTTAATAATCGCATTGTTCGGCAGATTTCCATTCTTCATACCGCATCGATGCACATATCAATGAAGAAAACGGCCGTTCATTTTGGTCCTGGCAACATCGGAAACTTTCCCCCCACATAGTTACTGAGTTTCGCTGAGATGTCGTACAAGCAGAGGATTTGTAGCCTTCCTCCTCTACAACTCCGGTTATGAAATCATCTTCGCAGCGGAGAATGAAATCTCGTCAGCCTACTGAACCGCCAGCATTCCTATCGAGTTATTGAAGTCGGCGATGAGGGGGTTCAGGAGGCTCATGGCAGAAAGTGGCCCACAGGAGATCGTAACAAAAGTGTGTGGGGTCCAGTCGTCTGAGAAATTGTTTCCCATGTTGGTGGGAACCGTGCAAAAGGCACAGGATGCTGCAGAGATTTTGATGGTTATGATGCTTTCAACTCGATGTGTGGGGGTTCGTGACCACGTTGGTTTTGTGAACTACGACCCTATGAGGACCGGTTTTTTTTTTTGTACTGAGCTATTTCGATATACTTGGATGACTTGTATCTTTTAAACAAGTGCTACTTACATGCTATGGGACGGTACATTGTATCCTAGCCTCACGTTTCAGGATCTCATCTAGAATGGCCATGGTCTTTGATGCGAAGGAAAATTCGTGACGGAATTTATCGGCCATCTACGTGCCGTGGCCGCAAAGTCTTTGAGCTAGTAAGGGGTTTTTCTTATAATAGACGGAGGATAGAAATGACCACGGCTACGCGAACCTACAACCGCGTGGACACTACACTCCTTTATACTCCTTTATCGCGTGGCGACGGAAGCGGGAGGTGTCGCGCTGCGCAGTGGACACGCCCTTGGGTAGGATGGCGGATCCGACGGAGCAGGAAATCGTGGCCGGCCATGGCGCGTCCGGGACCCAGCGGCCACGTCGCACGAGAACGCTCAGCACAAGAGCTCAAGAGAACCTCGAAGCGCAAGAGAAGCCTCCAGAGAAAAGCTCAGGAATGGCGAAACGGGCAGCAACCAATGCCACGCGAACCACCTCGAGGAGCGCGAACGATGATCTCCAGGAAAGCAGAAACAACGCGGATTCAGGTGCAACAATGCTCCCAAAGGTGTTTGGAGTGTTGCGAATCTTCTCGGACGAATTTGGCAAATAACAGGAAGCGACACGAAGCATGATCAATGACCAGCAAAAGACGATCCGAGAGTTGCAGCAAAAGCTCGACGAATACAAGCAAGAGATTACAAGAGATGCAGGACACAAAAGCCCAGATGGCAGAAGAGTTAAGGCAGGCCCGAGGACATCTGGACACCATCCTGAAGTGTCCAGCAATGACCATCTCCGCCCAAACAAGCCCTCAAACATCCTACGCCGAAATTGCTCGGACGCCGCCCACAAGCCAGCCCAGCAACGTTCGCACCCTGTCATCGATGAATACCACATCATCAGCCTACAATGACACGTTATTCTGCACGATCTATAAGTCCAGAGTGAGCAAAGAGGAAGGGGATAAGATCATGACAGGCACAGTCAGGAGTGCAGTGGAAAGAGAGATGCGCACCTCGAACGACGCCAGTTGGAGGTGCCGCGCCGCGACCGTGGACCTGAAAAACTCGAACCGCATCAGGGTCGCCTGTCGGGACGAGGCCTAATACCAGAGAGTTAAGCGGTGGAGAAGGCGAAGCTTGCACCCGGTGCCCGCGTGCTGCGTGCTGAGCTTCATCCGATCAAGGTGGACAACGTCAATCGCACAGCGGTCCTGGACGAGAACGGTGAGATCAGAGTCGGCGCAGCCGAAGCCTTCACAGGAGAACGAGACCACAGTGGCGAAGATTTCGTGGTTCAGCAGGAAGGACTGGCGAAAGTATACGGGTCGATGGTCGTGTACCTTACCAAGGGCGCGCCGACGCAAGGAGACTCCTAACGGAGGGCTTCTTCCACGCCGGGGGAGAGTCAGGTTACACCGGAGTATAGGAGCGACGGCCACGCCCCGAGCAATGCTACAACTGTTAGGAGGTTGGTCACAAGGCCTTTCAGTGCAAAAACAGCCAGAGGTGTGCCAGGTGCGCTAAGGAGGGACACCGGCACGACAGCTGCGGCGAGAAAATAGTTGAAGTGTGTTCCCTGCGGTGGCCCACATGAATGGTTCAGCAAGAACTGCCCGAAGCTCTACCCCGTCCAGAGCGAGTAGGACGACGGATGCGATAACATTCCCTCGACAATACTAACTCCCGACTAACCCTCCCACGCACCCTCGTGGCACAACAGCAGGGACATACAATGGCTCCAGTCAGTACCTCCACTCACCTGGATTGTATACTCAGACGGCTCTCTGTCCTCAAAGGGGGGCAGCCAGCTATGGCTTCACCATCCACCAAAACGGCGTTCCGATCCTCGACGGGTCAGGCCGCCTCGGGCCGGCCGAGGTCTTCGATGCTGAGGCAACAGGAGCTCTGGAACGCATCAAAGCAGCCCCATACCTCCCAGAATCAACGACACGAGACATCGTGATCTGCCTGGACAACCTGGCAGTCGCCACGTGCTTACGAGGCACACCATCCGACTCCTCGCAAGAAGTCTTTCTGGAGTTCCAGGCTCTGGACGCATCGTACGGAGCAACACAAGTATGCTGGATACCCGGCCATACGAAGATACCCATGCAGTACCCACCTACCGGCAGTACCTACCTACCGGCAAGCAAAAAAAAAGTTTTGCCATACAAAGTGCAGCTTTTCAACCTGATGGGAAAAATCACCGAAAATAATAAGAATACAGTTATTTCTAGAATTCGGGTTATAATTGAATGAATTTTAATATTTTCTCGGTCTTTTTACCTCACGGCCTGCGCGGGTGCGT
>VYKG01000880.1:0-11183 GCA_011426275.1 Dactylonectria torresensis | reverse complement strand
GAAGATGCTGGACTATCGCCCCTTAACGACAGATTCGGAACCCAGCCTACGTCGCCAGAGAGGCTACGGCAATGTCATACAGCGAAGACGTTATCCGGGGCGTCGATTAGCCAGCCGCGTGTAGTGTCGGGGACGCCAATTCCACCAACCCAACAAAGCTCGCGACTCTTCCGTACAATAGCTCCCTCACCTCCTGTGCAGCCGACGACACTACTAACCGCCTCTCATTCTGATCCGTCTACTATCCGAAGCAGCACGTCTCATATAGGTCACCCTGACTTGGCTCCTAGTTTCCTCAAGTGCGGGAGAGACTCACAGGACGATTCCTCCTTGGCCGGCGCAAGGGCCAAGCGGGCTGCTATCCAGCGCGGCCATCGTTCACGACGCCGTGCAGGGGAGACTGTGTCACTGACTCCCTCAATATCTCAACTCGGCGCGTTTAAAGGTTCGGAGGGGCCTGGGGCAGATATTCTTACTTAATGGTCGCAGCACTTCGGGCTAACCACAGAATGTAGATGCCAGCCAAGATCGACCGCGGTCGAGTGGGCTTCCGGGTCACATAATACCAAGAATGGCCATGGCAATGGATCAGTACGTAGATAATGCAGTAGTAGTAATAGCTTCCCGGCCCGCAGACACACAGCCTTCGGCTGAGGCTACCCCATGCACCCCATCGCCGCTCCAATGTGCATGGGGTGACGTAGTATTTTCGTAGTTATAATAGTAATGCATTATTTTAAATATATATTAAATGAAAAAAACCCGAATAACATTAAAAGCTACTGTTTAAATTATAGAAAATATCCCTTTTTCTTAATTTAAAATATATAATAAAAGCTCGAGCTACTTAAATTACTTATAAATTAGTTATTTACTTTATAATGTTTATTTATTAGAACCTTCTTTAATAAAAATACAATAGTATAAATTAGGAAATTTATCTTAAAGACGCAACAACTGTAAGAACTTTATAACTAATAAAAAGATATATATGTAACTTTAAATAAAATAAAAAGCTAGTTTAATAATAAGTAAGAAACGCTATAAATAAGATGTATTAAAAACATAAAATATGTTATAAATTAGACTTTATATTTACTGATAATAAAATATTTTAATAGAAAATAGAAATGGAGGGAGTTACTTAAAATGATAAATTAAAATTAAAAAATTATTTTATATTATGTTATTTATAGTAATATATTACATATTAAATATATATATATAATATATAAATCTATTTCAATAAAAATAAAGTCTTAAAATATTAAAAACTGTAATAATATAATCTAATTTTAAAAATATAAAGACTATTAAAATTTTAAATCTATTTAATTATAAGCTAGTTATATTAATAGCTGTTAAAATATAAACTTTTTTTAGAACTAAATTACATATAATATAATTTTTATTAATAAGTAATTTAAGAACTAATATACTAGATATTAAAGAGTTTAATTAAAAGATTTAGTAGAAGACAGTTCTAGTTCTCTATTACTTAAAGGAGAAGAGACAAGGGTCTATTTATAACTAGATTGACTAATTAATTGAGTTTTTTATTTTAAAACAATTTAAGTAATTTAAACATGTAACTATATAGTAATAAGAAATGCATGCAGCAATATGAAAACAAAAGTCTAAATAGCAGTTCTAATAGCAATTTTAGTAGTTATAAATAGTAAATTAATTATTTAAATAATTAATTAGAATATAAAGGGTAATTTAAATATTTTAAACTATAAAAATTAAATAAATTAATTAGAATCTCAAATTAAATAGTTTAATATATAAAAGAAAGTTTTTATAGAAGTCTTATTTTATAATTCTTTTATATTCTTTAATATCTAGGTTTTTAAATTACATAAAATAGTTTTAAAAGTTAATTAATATAATAAAATTAATATTTTAATATAATAGAAATTTTACTAATTTTAAATTGCTATTACTTTAACTTTAAATTTTAAATTTATTATATTATTGTTTTTTTTAGCCATTTAATTGCTAGCTCTTCTTTAAATATGTGCTATTAAAGACTTCAATTTATATGATTTTTATTTTTAGTATATGCAGCTTTTTTAAAGGATAGCTATTTATTAGATGTATATAAAAAGCTTAATAAGATATCTAGGAGTAACTTTTTAATTTATACGAAAATTAAAAGTTGAATATTCTTTTTAAATTAAAAAAACTATCTTTTACATTATTTAAAAAAAAGTATTAATAATTAAAAAGATAATACTAATTAATATTTATAACGAAATTAATAAAAAGTTAGAAGTTTAATAGATAATAAATAGGAAAAGTACTAGAAAATAAAATAAAGATATTAAAAGCAGAATTACTATTTAAATGAAGGGTCCCATATTTGAAGAGGAGCCAGAGATCAAATAGCTAAAAGAAAAACAAGTATTAAGAATAACAGTATAATAAGTTCAAAATCTAAACTTAAAGTAATAGCAATTTAAAATAACTAGAGTTTCTAATATATTAAAATATAAATTTTACGATTTTAACTAACTCTTTAAAATGCTTTATATAGTTTAAAGAGCTAAGTATTAGAAAAAGTAAAAGAACTATAAAATAAAACCTGTATAAAAACTCTAAAGATTACTTTTTATATCTTAAGCTATTTAATATAAAATTTTAAATAATTTATCAAATATTCTAATCTCTATATTTTAAAATATTTAAATCACTTTTTATATTTTAGTTAATTTAGCTTTTTTAAATACTTACTTAGATAAAAGTAGTAAAGTTTACATTTTAATACAATAAAAATTCTAGTTATTTTAAATTACTATTATTTTAAATTTAAATTTTAAACTTTATTATTATTTTAGCTATTCAACTTCTAGCCTCCTTTTAATTAAGTTTAAAAATATTAATTGGACCTAATTTACTATGCAAATATAATATAAAAATCCATTTTACTAATAAAAGTATTATTTTTAAATTTGTTTATATTATGAAAATTAAAAGTAGGAGTTTTGAAAAGAGAGATATTATTAATAGAAAAGTAATAAATTTAAAAATAGTTAATATTAAATTTAAGTAAGTTATTTTTATTTAAATTAATTAAAGAAAATTATTTATTCAAATTGCAATATAAAGAGTAAAATTAAAAGCTGTATATTTTAAATTAAAATATCTAGTTATACTTAATATTATAATTAATATATGTACTCTGCTATTTTTTTTAAATAATTAATAATAGTAATAAAAAACAGTTACTTATAAAGGGTAGGCATTTAATTACATTTTTAATTATAATAATAAAAAAAGCTTATTTTCTTTGTAAAGCAAGTAGTTTTAAATATTCATATAATAAAGGATTTAATTTAATTAATATACTTATAGAAACTGAAAAAAGCAGATATTAATATAAAATAAGATATCTTTTTTTAATATCTAAAGATTTAATATTAATATATCTATCTAGTTATAAAGTCTTTATATTAGAAGATGTACTAACAATTAAAAATAAGTTTATATTTAATATAGATATTAATTAAAAATAGTAATTAAAGGTATTTTTTTAATAAATAAGTTATGGAATATTAAAAGATATAAAAATATAAATTGGTTTCATTAATAGATAGTAGAATTAAAATTAATTTTTTAAAAAAAAAAGCTTTTTTAAATTGAAAATGATATTCTTTTTAACAAAGTTTAATAAAACACTTTATATATAAAGACAGGTTTTGTAAATTAAATAGTTATAATTACTTGCTCAATATTTCCTATTAAAAAGTTTATAAATAGTATAAACGCAGAGTTATTATTAACTTTAAACTATTTAATTATATAGTAATTTTAAATCACTATTCTCTTTTTTAGTTAAAATAATATTATAAAAGTAATAAAAAAAGACAATACTTGAGATTTAATAGTATGGAATTTATTTTTAAATTACTAGTATTTACTATAAATAGTTATTAAATTTAATGTAAATTAGAAGTTTTTAAGTGTAATTCTAATAGAATTTTAAAAAAATTCTTATATTTAAAGATTAATAAATTGAATTTTTAAGTTTTATAATATTTATATATATATTTATATTAATAATATTATAAAGATATTTATATTAATACTATTATAAAGATATTTATACTAATAAACCAAACTGTTTTTAATACACATTAATATAGCTAGACATATTAAAAAGAGCATTTAATAACATCGAATAAGATTTTAAAAACTATAAATATAGAAAACTTAACTATTAAAAGAAGTAATAAAAGTATAGAAAATATTTAAAAAGCTATTAAAAGCAGTTTACAAACAATAAGTAAAATAGAAAACTTTTAAATTAATAATAAAAAAAGAGGCTTTTAAAGATCTATAGACACTCCTTATATATTAATAATTTCTTAATATTATAATCCTTAGTAACACATAGAGGGAGGCTATAAGTCAAATATCAAAAAGAAAATAAAAAATAAGTAATAAAAATAATAATATAATAAGCTCAAAATCCAAGTTTAAATTAATAGCAATGTTAAATAACTAGAGTTTCTACTATATTAAAATGTAAACCTTACTACGTTAACTGACCTTTTAAAATACTTTATATTATTTAAAAAGCTAGATAATATAACCTGTATTAATAAACAGTTTAGAACCTAATAGCTGTATTAGATATTAAAAAGTTTAAATAGTTAAAGGATTTAGTAGAGGAGGGTCAGTTTTAATAGTTAAACGAGGGATAAGAGTTTATTTATAACTGATCGACTAATTACCTAAGTTTTTTTATCTTTAAATAATATAAATAATGTAAATACATAATATAAAAATATAATAAATAATAAAGTAGCGTAAATATAAAAGTCTAAAGAGCAGTTTTAATAATATTAATATCAATATATTTAATAGAAGTTAAAACCATTAATATTAAAATATCTTTAAGAATAAAAAGACATATTTTTTAAAAATATACTAGAAATACTTATTTTATATGAATTTATAACTGCTTTTATAATTTGTACTTATAAATATATTAAATATATTAATTAGACTTTTTATATTTAAATACAGCAACCTCTTTTAGTATATTAACATATTTAATAAATTTTTTTTACCTTTTATAACTAGTAGTTAATATTATTTTTAAAACTATTTATAATAACTAAATATATAAAATTCTATTATATAATAAATAATCTTTTTTATTTATATATTTACTATACATTAGTAAATATAAATAAACAAATTATTATTAATTAAAAGCTAGTTTTAAAAGAACTACAGTTAATATAAACTGAATTATATCTTTTTTATAAAATATTTTTTAATTTTATTACTAATTTACTAAAAGTGACCTTTAAAAGAATGATATAAATACTTATGAGTTTTAATAAACTGAACTAACTCTATTTAATTAATTGCATTTTTAATAAAAAGATACTCTTATTAAGATATTTGTTTTATTTAATAAAAAAATAAATAGTAATACTAGTAAAAATGCTTTTTTAATAATAACTAGAGAATCTCTATATTTATTTTTAATAATAGAAATTTAAATTTTATATTTAACATGTAGAAATCTATTTTTTACTCCTTTTAAAATTAAATATCTCATTTTTATAATATATTACTTATAAATTAATAGAATTGTAAAAAGAAAGAACTAAAGAGTGGAAGTTAATTTATAATTTTATATTTTAAAAACATAAATATATTATAACTAGTAATACTTTTAGTAATATAATTTAAGTCTAATAATAGCCTATTTTAAAGTGTTAAATATTTTTAAATTAATTAATATATAAATTTAAATTAAAAATAATAGTTAATTTTAACTTATTTTCATATGTATTTCTAGTAATAAAAGATCTACTACTATAAAGCCCAGCGTTTTATTAATATAATAGTAATAATAATAAGAATTAGATATAACTAGTACTATATATAAATTAAAATTAATAAAAAGGATGCAGTTTATTTATGAAGATATTACTTATTAAAAAAGCTAAAAAAGAAATAGTTTTTAATTAGAGCCAGATTCTATTATATAATATATAAAATTTATAAATATATATTTAAATTTAACTTTATACTTTACTGATATAGTTTTTATGGTTAGAAAATTAAAAGAATTATTTAATATTATAAAGATATTTAAAATGATAATTTCTTTGATAATAATAAAAAGTATACAGTAAAAGATAATAGTTAATTAGATAAAGCTGACATTTTAAAGAATATACTTTAAGTAAAGAATATTTTTAAAAGAATTTCATTAACTAAGTGAAGATTCTACTATGTAAAAGGCTGAAATTAACTTTTAAAAATTTAAATGTATTTTAACTTTAAAATTATAATAGTATATTAATATTCACTAAATATAAAAATAAATTGAAAAATATTAAAGCTATCTTTTTTAAAATTAAATATTATATAAAAACTAGTTAAAGTACTAATCAAATTAATAATTATTAGAAAGCTAGTAATATATAGATTTTTTTTTTTTTAAATATCATAAATCCAATAAGTAAAGAAGTGTTAATAGCTGCTATATAATTAGAAAATAATAAAAATAGTACAATAGCTGCTATATAAATATTAAAGGCTGAAAGAAGTATTAAAAATTACTATATAAATATTAAAAGTTAAAATACTACTTACTAGCTATTAGTTATATTATAGTAGTACTATTATTTTTAATAATTAATTTTTTATTTAATATTTATAACATCATTTTTATTTAATTGCTATTAAAATTAATATAATACAATTAAAATTACTAGTAATATTCAGTAGTATTTATGTAATATTACTATAAATATCTACTTAATACTACTTTTAATTTATGATAGTAATAAGTAAATACTAACTATTTTTTATAATATAGTATTATTAAGTCTCACTTGCTACTATTAACTTCTATATATATATTATTAATATTAACTAGTAATAACTCTAATTTTACTATATTAAATTAAATACTAGTAAAAGTGAAGCTGCTTTTAATTGCTCTACTATTGTAATTAGTAATAAGTGTAAGACTAATAATTATATTAGTACTACTTAATTTTTAAATTCTGCAATTAAAAAGAGCAATTAAACTACTTAAATTAATTAAAATAATAATAACTAATAGATTTTTAAAAAAATGAATAATAAAAATAATATTAAAAAAATAAATTTAACATCTTTTAGCAATTTAATAAATTATACTTTTAAATTTTACTACAAATATTAAAAAAGCTTTTAATTAAAAGTAAAATAAAAAGTTTTATAACTTCTATATAAATAAAACTAATAAAACTATTAACTAAAAGTAATATAAATTTTAATAGTTTCCAGACTTTTAATGAGAATGTAAATAATTTTAAAAATTAAAATGATAAAGTTAGTCTTTTTTTTATAAATTGAATTTAAATTTATAAGATAAATATTAAATAAATATTATAATTCAACTTTCTAGCAATTTAAAAAAGACAGGCTATATGTTACTCCTAAAAAGATAGTTCTTAAAATATTTAATAAACTTACAAAAGAAAAAGTAATATAAAAAAGAAGTTAAAACTAACTTCTATAAATATAACTTTTATTTAATCGATGAAAATTATATTAAAAGAATATTAGAAGGCTTATTTAAATACTAAACATCTTAAATTGCCAAAAAAAACTGTTTACTAAATAAAGAATATATTTATATAAGTAGAAATCTTAGTTTGCTAATTTATATAATTCTATAAATAGATAATTAGAATTATAAAAAAAGTACTAGTAATATTAAAAAGATTATATTTATTAGATATTTTAAATAATAAAGAACTAGTAGTTACTTATAGTAATAATAGTAGTATTTATAATATTAAATCATGTTATAATTACTATTAATATACTAAATATTATAATGATATAAAAACAGTTAAAAAGACTTTAAAGAAGATTAATATACTTAAATTAAAAATT
This sequence comes from Dactylonectria torresensis, assembly GCA_011426275.1. NCBI lineage: Eukaryota > Fungi > Ascomycota > Sordariomycetes > Hypocreales > Nectriaceae > Dactylonectria > Dactylonectria torresensis. Next base: position 3,263 of record VYKG01000880.1, on the reverse strand, counting down.
TCTAAAAAACTAAAAGCAAAAAGGTAATTTTAATACTATTAAAAATAAATTTAATTAATTTAAAGTTTAAATAAATATAGATATTTGAATTAATAAAGTGTTATAAAGTATTATTATAAAAGTTAAAAAGAATTAAAAATAAAATTGAAAATAGTAATAATTACTAGTTAATGAAATTAAATAATAAAGAAATTTACTAATTAAGTAATTAAATTTAATAACTTAATAAAAATACATAAAAAAATATAAAGCTAATAATATTAGAAGTAGTTTATAATTAAATAAATTTAAAATTTTAATAGTTTTTATATTTTAAAATTATTTTTATTATAGTTGTTACGGCTTGGTTCACTAGGAATAGCGATAGGCTTAAAAGAGCAGCTAGTGTGCCCAATAGTTGCTACAATAGCGATTATTGACCAATCTTTTGCCCTATGGTACAGCGGTCTAGCACAACCGTTACAATAGTATTTTAATTTTTTAATATTATAAAGGTTTTTTAGTTTTATTAAAATAGAGTTTTATATCATAAATAAAGTTAATATATAATAAATTAAAGCTACTATTAATAAAAATATATAATATAATTCATTACATAGCTGTTTTATAAATATTATATATAAAAATTAATTATTTAAGTAATTAATTAAAATATAAAAAGTAGTTTAAATATTTCAAACTATAAAAATTAAAATATTAAATTTAAATATCTTTTATAAATTTAGATCTACTATTCATTTATTTAAGTTAAGGTCCTTGGCAGTACACCCTCGATGGGGGCCAGAGATCAAACAGCTAAAAAAAACAAAAAAAAGAACAAGCAACAATAAGAATAACAGTATGATGGGCTCAAAACCCAAGCCCAAGGCAACAGCAACTTCTAAATGGCTAGAGTTTCTACTGCATCAGAGTGTAAGCTTTGCTGCCCCAACCAACCCTTTGAGATGCTTCATGCAGCTTGAAAAGCTCGATGTTTGGAAAAGGCAAAATGGCCGTAAGATAAAACCCCAGCGAGGGTCACTCTTCGCATGTCAAGCCATTCAATCCAAAACTCCAAGCAATTCTATTCTAATCAATCGCTCGAACAATCAACCCATTTTGACATCGACTGCGATGGAACGGTTGTACAGAAACGCGGCAGCGCAGAAACTAAAGTCCGAACAGTGGTTTCAATAGCGTTAATATAAACTTATATAATTCTTATTAAATTAAAAGTGAAAGTAATTTAAATAACACATAAAGCTATTATAATTATAGTAATTATAATTATAGTATTATAATAGTGAGGAACATCCAGGAGCTCATGTTTGTTTAATGCTCCCTTACCGCCAACTCCAGGCTAACAAACTACCAAGGTCATAGGCATCGACCTCTCTCCTATCCAACCCCTCTCGTATGGCACGGCGCTCTTAAATTTGATTCACTTGCTGGCAGCCGCCAAGTGTGCCCCCGAACGTTGAGTTTCAAAGTGGCTAGAATACCTACACAACGCATCCATCAAGCTCGGCCGCCCTTACCAAGACATTACGAAGGTCAAGAACATCATGGCTGATATTGGTTTTGACTATATCGAGACCTATAGGTGGCCAATGAACACTTGGCCTCGTGATGCGAAATACAAGTTGCTCGGGGCATGGACCCGAGAGAATGTGTCCAATGGACTGGAAGCATTCAGCATGGCACCATTGACGATGGCTCTAGACTGGAATAAGGATGAAGTCACAGCATTCTTGGCGAACGTTAGGGACTTGAACGACAAAAGCATCCATGCCTAAGTCGCCCACCCTAGTTTTGGCCCACCCCTGGCTTTGGCCCGCTCTATTTAGCCTACATCGCACAACTGGTACATCGACGTAACCAGGTCACAACAAAGTCAAATTAAATGGTAAAAATACAAGGAAAATCGCATTTGGCGCTCTTTAGTCGCTTTCTTCGTCTGTACTTGAATCTCGCTCCATATAGCGTTTTGTTGGTCGCCGATTGCGTCCCGACCGTCGAGCCAGTGCCGGCTCCTCTTCCGACTCAGACCTACTCTCCCCCCCCACGATAATGACCTCTTGTACCGCATTTCTTGCCTTCCGAACACGTTATTAAGGCTCTCGATTAGCTTGCGCAAGTATCTGCGCAAGGCTTGCAAAGCGCTCGTTCGGATCTTAGACGATTTTGCGACGTTTAGGCGGTTTTGCCTAGGCGAGTTGCACCCGCAAGCGTTCGATCTCACGGTCCCTTAGTATAACCTCCATCGCAACCTTATCCAACGCCGCAGCGGCTTTTCGAATAGACTGTCGTGAAGTGGGAGAGCCGCTCTTCTCAGCAAATAGCTTTACGACGTCGCCGCCGCGTTTTAGTGTTGAAATATCCAAGGTGACACGTAGTGGTATAGCTGGCCGTTTAGCCACCACGACCCATCGAGAATTTAGAGGTTTGGCTACGTTTTTAGGGTATAAGCCTGTCGCCTTCCACCCGGATTGAACGTTTTCCTTTCGAAGACCAATTTCTCGAGCTTTCGCATAAAATTCGAGAAAGTTTGCCTTTCCAACCTTTGTCGTATCTGTCAAAGCCGTATGCTCGCCAACTAGCCTACGATAGGCCGTTTTTAAACTGGAAAAGCAGCCGAGATCCAAGGGCTGGAGGACATGGGAAGTATGAGCAGGGAAAAAGAGTAAGTGAACGTTGTTTAGGTAATACATAGTCATAAATTCGTCCGAGGTATGACTGCCGTAACCGTCGACGATAAGCAGGCGACTATCGGCTGGGTTCTCAGGTTGCGTTTAGAGTAAAAACACCTTCCCTAGCCACTCGACAGCAATATCATTGCTTGTCCACCCGTTTTCCGAAAAGGTAATATGCCAGCCAGGATGCTTAGCTAGGAAATCCTTCTTGAACCATTGTTCTTGGATACTTTTGGCCTTGAAGATGACCAGGGGGTTCAAAGCGACCCCGAGCGCCGAGATGCACTCCACAATAGACGTCCAAGTCCGGGCATTTATCGTTTTGACTGGTACCGCGTTAGGATTCTCCTGCGAGGAGCCGATAACAAGCCCGTTAATGCCTTGGCCCTCCATAATGCCGCCCTCGTCGGCGTTGTACCTCCGCCGGGGAGGGATCCAGCTCACAGTCTCGTATAGGTTGAACAAGTGCCTGATATTATCCGGAGTGGCCGCATTTATACGTTTCCAGTCAGTTCGACGGCCTAACTTTGTCTTGACGGCTAAATGGCGCTCCACGAAGTGACTGGACCACTTCCTCCCTAGGGGCTTGTG
>VYKG01000879.1:0-11185 GCA_011426275.1 Dactylonectria torresensis | reverse complement strand
GGCGGTGGATTCCTGGAACACTGTCTGCTCAGCAACGGATGTCATAGGAGTGTATTCAGTGTTTGGGCTCGGCGAAGTTGAATCGCCTAGAGAGTTGGTGGTGTAGCCACACGCGTATCCGCCGGGCAGGAAATTGGTCTGCGCAGAGGCAGGTATCATGCCACCTCCCTCCTGAAGCGAACCGATAAGGGCTGACTGGTCCATCGACCACCATTGCTCCCATGGAAGGTCCGGAGGAATGTTGAAGGGGTCAAGAGTCGGCTCGCCTGCCAAGGCATTGAACTGGCGGAAGGTCCCTTCGTCCATGGCGTCGATGGGAGGATACTGTGTGGGACAAGACAGTTCGGACCCATCAGCGTGGGAGCGACAGAAGGATGCTGAAGATGTCGAAGCCATCTCTCGGTAGTATTCAAGACGGTGGTTCTCGATGACGCGTGCTTCGGGTTGATGGGAGGCCGTGGCCGCGAGTGGTCGGGAGCTTTGAGAGGTTTCAGGCGTAATCGTGTCCGGTGATTCTGAATCTGGCAACTTCTGATGATGCGGAGGTCAAGAGAACTCGAGTAGAGAAGTTTGGAGCAGCACAAGGATGTGTATAGGAACGAGCTCTGAAACAGCACTAATAGAACAAAAGGGGTTGAACGAGCATGTAGAGATGGATGGTTGTAGTGCCAGAGCAGTGGAATGCATGGCAACAGAAGGCCAGGTACCATACTAACAGACTAACAGCCCTGCTCGCAGCAGACTCCTGATGAACCCCAGAGATGGAACCCAGAGCTGACAAGAAGGGCCGTTGGGTAGATGGTGCGGTTTTTAAATGTTTCGTCAGGGCTGGCCTGATTAACGATATTGAAGTAGGCCCATGGGTATCGCGACAAGCTAGAGCATCGAAAGGGATGGAAGAGTCTGCTGTCACTGCTGGAGTGCCGTGGAAGCCTGTGACAGAACTGTAGATGAGGACACCTCCAAGCGGAGGAAATACCGGGGCTCACCCACACGGCGAGTTGGATGATAGTGGAGATGGTTCATAGTGGAGAAGGGAACTTGGTGTAGGCCCAACGCTCATTGGCTAGCGAGCAATGAAGAGACTGCGGGCGTCGAGCCTGCTGATTGGTGTAACCCTCCCGTGGCCGTGATACGTGCAGAGGCGAGTCGAAAAGAGCGAGATGACGAAAGGGGGGGTCACCAAGAACATGGCAGATAACGCGAGCGGAGAGAAGAGCCGCCCATCTTCCACTCTTCCAATCCTGCACCGAGTCTCCCTGACTTGCGCCATCGAGCCGTATTCTTTTGCTCCCAAAGCCCAGACTCCTGCAGGCATTGCCCAGATCCTTGCTTTGACTCTCGTGCTTCCTTTCGCCCCAGCTGGCTTCGAATGCGATAAGCCAGTCTTGGGAGCACATGCATCCACCGCCTAGTTGCCCCGATCACGTTGCAGGGAAGAGACCGGCACCAAGATCTGAACCGACAACCCTCCTGCTGCTGACACAGCGTAGTCATGTCGCCGTCCGTGATAGGCAGTACAGCCCAGTCACTCAGCGGCCAAAGCAGGCCCGAGGCTTGAGAGACTAAGGGTTAGCCTTTGTTGCTATCTGGAGGCGCCCCCCTCGCAGGCTGGCAAGCTTCTCCTTCAACGCCCGTTTGCATCTCAGAGCATGGTTGCATGCCCAGGGATCATCCTCTCTAGTCACCTCGCTTCGGCTTGACCAAAGTGCAATGCAAAATGCAATGCCTTGTGATCTCTTCTCGTCCAAGACCCCTCCACCAAGTCTCGGTGCGTTGCAGTGTGGTGTGGCCCTGGCCCCTAGGGTCTGAGCATCTTTCACCCACCAGGGCTAGCTTCATTCCTCTCGTACTCCACCGTCATTTCCAGGCTGCTGTGCAAGCCTCTGTCACTTGCTTTTGAGCAAAACAAGGAAGCACGGCTAGGGGTCCTCCACCACCACACCCTCTTGCAACCGGCAGACGGCCGAGCCCACCCCGGCCTCATCGTGCATGAGGGTATCGCTTCTTGGCAATGGCAGGCGCTGGCGGACTCGTCCGGCCAACCATCCGAGGCCAGCATCAACCCCTGGGAGTGCCCATGACATTCCAACTGCCACTTGGTTCCGAGAGAGTAAAGCCATCTATTCCCAAACATGAAGACCAACTAGCCTCCTTGTGAAGGGACCTGGAGCTGAAAACTGCGGCCCCAGTGCACCAACCCCATGACTCGATGCCACACCTGGGTAGTGGACACGGCCGCTGGACAATTGGGAAGCGTCAAGCAGCCATCGGCACAAAGTGATAGAACTTCACCAACGCCGTGCGAAAGATGAGGGGTGAAAAAAAAAAATCAAACATAGCGACTGCTTTCTTTGGTTCGCAACTCGTGCTCGAACCATAACAACCATTGGCGCCATATCCTCCATTCTCAGCGAAGAAGCATGCACAATCCAATGCCCTTTGCTAAAACGTGCTTCACCTCCCTAGAAGGAAGACTTCGGACGCTCCCTGTGCTCCCTGTCGGCGGGGGGTACTGATAGCGGGGGCTGAGGGTTTTGAGTTGTGGAGCAGAATTGTTCAGGCTGGTGCCGAGGTGTGTGAGCCCCTGTTTGATGCCAGTCAGCAGGATCGGCGTTGTCTCTTCCACCATGCGACATACAAGATCTGCAGGAAATTCAATCTCTGAGTCTTCCTGTCCCTGTGGGACTTCTACTGTTATGGACTTGCCATCATCAGCTTCAGTGGTTCAGCTTCTGTGCTTCAATTAGCCCGTCGTGTACGAGGCAGTAATTGTGATTCACCGCAGTCCCCTGTTTAGTCTTCTCCCTGACCTTCCTCCTCTCGCACGATGCAACTCTCGCAAGTCAAAGCTGGTACTCTTCTTCCCGTCTTCAACATTGCATCTGAACGTAAGGCATGCCCTGGGACTAGACGTTATCCTCTGTCCCATTGAAAGCCCAGCACTCTAGGTCTGTACGACGATGCAGTCAGAAAGCTCCTTTCCAGCCTTCAAGCCCGTCGCTAAAGCGAAAAAGATCTGACGAACCAATAATTATCAGGAGCCGCTGCCCATCACCCGCCCCCCGATCCAGCAAACGCTCTCGCGACCGAGTCTTCACGGTCCTGGAACACGGCGACTCTTTTCTCTGAATCCCTCGATCGATCACGACTGCCGACGAAGTTGAACTGAAACGATGCTTCGAGATTCTTCATGCCTGTGCACTGACCCCACCGCGACCTTGACATCAACTCGGGAAACCATGGAAGGGAAGGCTTCTTGAACGCGGCTTTCAAAGAGTGGAAGGAGAGACTAGCGGATGACCTTGTCAAACCTGCCTTGGACTTCATCCTTCGTGAGGACATCAGCGTTGGCAACGTTTGCGGTGAGTTTTTGCATGGAAACTGTCGGATCTTATGTGTGCTGATATCTTTTCGCTTTCCAGAGCACCCCTCTTGCCACCGCGACACGAGGTCGTCCTTTACGTCATGGTTACGTATAGCCTCAACGAGCCCTCCGACGAGCGAGACGATATCCGATACGACGGCATCGACTGGCTGAACAAACGAGACGAAGCGATCGTGCATTGCCACGATTCACAAGTATAGCGAACGCATGGCAGAGCGTCTGCACATACGGTGCTTGGTGCTCTCGTTTGTGAAAAGGGAGGCTGTCAACGTAGCGTACGTTTGCAGCAATGGGAGACGGGGCGGTCCGTCCAGGGAATTTCCGCCCATCCCAAACACGCAAAACGCGTCTTCGTGCCGCTGATCGAACCCAACCGTTGCCAAACACCACCGCACGCAAGCACAAGCTCACGCACACCATCCATGTAGACGGAGACTTATGTGTTTGGGAAGACATTCATTAACCCTACTTGAGACACAACCCCGGACCCTTAACTCGACAGCCAGGATAGGGATCGGAAAGTCAATCCCATCCCATTCCTCCCATCGACTAGTGGCACACACGGACTGCGATAACGCCCCATTGTCGAGGGGAAGATCCCAGACACCACGCACCACACACACAACAGTCCACAGCAGACAACGCCTCGTTCAACACGCCTACGTTCCCTTCGTCGGAGTTGAACGTCTGTAGAAGCCCGCAGACAAGACAGACAGACAGACGGCGGAACAGCCAAACAGGCCGACGGAGCGTAATCCGGGGTCATAGAGAGATCCGATCAACCCGCCCTCATCGCCTTCCGCCCCCAACAATCACGTTGAGGATTCCCGTTTCGTTCCTCTCATTGCCGTTCCCCAATCTGGCTATCGTGCCATCTCGTCATCACATCACCTACGAGGCGGCCGCGGCTTTGCTGGACTCTAGTACCTCCATTGCTTCCCGTCCGTACTAAATCTTGCCTTCTCATTCCCCATCCGCCATCTATTCGCTTGGGACCGAACTTCGCTTCCCCTACGCATCTTACTTAGTTGCCTCTCACTGCCCTCCACTTCTCTTCTTTTCTCCTCCTGTTCTCTTCTTTTCTCCTCCTGTTCTCTCGCCCTACTTCGCCCTAATCTCATGCCCTCCTCAACTTTATCTCCACCAATCGCCGGCGCCATCACCCACTAACCTGTTCGACATACCTGGACAACTAGAGACATCGTGCCCGCGCCAAGCCTCAGCCACGTAGTCGGTCCTGCCAGGAATTAGGCACGTACGTCGATCGAATCGAAATCGAGTGGCAACGCATCGTCAACGGGAGATCGTCATTGCTCGTTGGGGTTCCCTTATTGAAATGAGCATGTTTTATTAATTAAGGAAGGAAAAACTAACGCTAACCAGCGGAAGCTACTGACAAGAAGACATCCATATCCCAGACACGAATGGATCGGAATAGCCATTGATCTGTCAAACAACGGATCTCAACACCCCTCAACCCTCCCCGGCTTGGTCTTGGCCCTGGAATCAAGTGGAGTTTCGTCTCGAAGTGGGCTTCAGTGGAACTCTAGAAACCGGACTGGACAACTCCTTGTGAGGGAGGTGTCAGCCAACGCCTACTCTGCAACCGCCTCTGCCGTGCATGCCAACACGTCCAGCACCGCCTCATCCCTAGCTGCGCAGGGCACCGTACCACACGACAGCCACAACCGCAGTCGGCTGCCCCCAAACCCACTATGTATATATCCTTTTGTAATATAACAATATCCCAACTCATTGGCATGGTAGGATCTGATGCAGGGCATCACGAAGAGAACAGCAATTCCGTCACCAGTCTAATTTATCATGTCTTGTTTCTTCCGCCTGTTAGTTCGTACGGGTACTGCTTTCCCTTGAGTTTCCGAGTTGTGTGTATGTATGACGCCCCCCCAGGTCGCGTTTTATGAGGGAGTGTCACCGGGGTCCGTGTCTGGCGTCGTAGCGCGTTACCGAGTCCAAAAGTCGGGTCAGAGTTTGCCTCGCAAAGGAAGACCACCAATACTGTCAGATCGAGATAAAAGTCAGATTTTCCGAGTCATCAGTCAAGACCCTTTCAAACGACCCCTAGAAATTATCCAAGAGGCCGGCCTTTCTTGCTCAAAAGACACTCTAATCCGGTACCTCAAGAAGGAAGGCATCCAACACACCCGTGCTTTAAGACGGCCATTATTGACGCCAAAAACAGCTCTCCAGCGCTTAAGTTTTGCAAGGCGATGGGTAAATGAGTCCTCTGAACAGTGGCCACGTTGGATTTTCTCTGACGAAAGCACAATCGCACGTGGTGACGGCGAAAGACAGCAGTGGGTTTTCTGCCGCCGTGTAAGTCAGGGCACCCCAACTTTGAAGACCTCTCTGGTTTTCTGTAATTTTCCTACACGGAGAGCGATTACTTCCCCAGCATGTCCAGCCTCGGAGCAAACCTACACGCCATTCACAGATGTTCTGGGGAGCTTTCTCGATCCAGAAACGCACATCTCTTACCCGCTGTCCGGAGAACCCGAATCCAAGCGCGGCGGCGTTACGGCACGCTGTATTTTGCAGTGCCTTGAAGAACAGCTTCCAACGATTGCAGAGCCGGGTATGATATTCGCCCAGGATAATGCCTCTACTCATAAAGCTCTTTTGGTCCAAAATTGGCTGCGTACGTGGGCTCGGGAGAATGGGGTCCAACTTGTGGATCGGCCGCCGTATTCACCTGACCTAAATCCCATCGAAAATCTATGGAAATTGCTCAAAGAAGCGATAACAAAGAGATATCCTTTACTTTCAACAATGCCTAAGAATAATACGGCATTGCAACGGTTGTGTGAAGCCGCGGTCGAAGTGTGGGAAGATTTTGAGGAAGAGCTACTAAATGGGCTCATTGAGTCGATGCCAAGGAGGCTCCAGGCGGTTATCGATGCAAAAGGTTGGTATACTAAATACTATGAAAATACCCCCGTTAACTACGGTCGCTAAGGAATGCGACATAATTTTCCTGGTTTATTTAATTATCAATTGAATGTACAATCGTTGTCGGAAGTGACGGGTAGTCAACCCGGGATTTGGTCGTTGCGGGGCCCTGATCGACACTTTTGCTGACCGACTGTAGCAGAAACTCAATTTAACAGTTACGATGACGTCTTATCTGTGAAAATCTTATAACTGATTGACTTCGGGCTAAGGCGAAGATCAGTGCTGATAAGGTATAGGCTGAGTAGGTAATTCTTATTTGCTCGAATCCCTGCTAGTGATGTAGAGTAGTGGGTAGAGTTTGTTTGTTTGTTTGTTTGTTTATTGATTACCGTCGTGAATATCGCCTAAAGCAATCCACAGAATCCCCTCTGGGGCAAGACGACGTGCTAGGCTAGTCTAGACTATCTAGCAATTAATAGGCTTCGTGAGACTCAATGCCGGATTCTCCCACAGAAGTGCTGACGAAGGGGCTAAAGGCGCAGAGAACGCAGAAGTGGTAGTACATACTTCACCCGTTAGATCCTAATCTTCCATTAGAGGTAAACTGGTATGCTTACTGGACGAATAGTTGTCACGGCCGACAAGAGAAAATAAACTCTCATACTAATGGAGGCGCTTAGTATAAACCGCTACTACATCACTCCAAGCAATTCGAGGCGCTGACCGAGCCGAAATGATAAGTTTGTACACCCACTCGGTTAGCTGAAACATCTTTGCCGTAATGAGCTGAAGGTCGCCTTGCTGTGAATTTTGTGCGTCGGCGGTGAGATCTGCATTTTGCTCACTCGATGAATCTTTCCATTTCAATTGTTTTGCACAAGCACTTACTTGGCCCAGTATTGCGGCTTCCTAGGCTATTTCCCATGCTACAATAAGGTGGTTCGTCTAGAATTGATAAATCCTCTTGTAGTATGTAGCTCGCTATTTTAAAAAGCAGCCCTGTTGTTAAATGCAATATGCTACGGTTGGTGATTAAATAGTGATTTCATAAAGACGCAATGGCTTGTGTACGGCATACCGAACCAAAGACACTGCAGCGCAATAGGTAGTAGCCCGTGTCCTGGAGTATTGTTCCCCTTCTTTGCCTACCAAAGGCTCTCGCTGGCAAACTTCAGTGATGCTAGCAGTGAAAGCTTCAGCAAACTGGTGAGCTTCTGCCTCTCGACCACAGCGGATTTCGTAGAGCGAAAGTATCCCGAGCACCTGGATATCCGGAAGGCTGTTCAATGATTCACTTGCCTGAAGAATTGCCTCAGCTTTTGTCAAAAAAATAGCTTACTCTCCAACCATCCGGAAAGAAGACATCTAGAGTCATCGTCATTTTCATTGATCAGCCGACTTGCTAATGCGAGGACGGCGTGCACCAATGCTGACGAACAAAATGTGCTGCCACCTCTACGAAGTATTTCTTGAGAATATGATCAATACTTGATAGACCCAAAGAATCGCTGCAACGTAATAAGCTATGACTAAGGCTGTCACACTCTATATATACGATATTTGCTAGCCATTTTAGTAGGAGTGCGCATTCCGTTTTTGCTGGTGCAATTGGCAAATGTAACACCTCCTAACTGCCAATTCGAGATTGATGACCTCGAAAAGGATTGGGCCTGGATTTGATGTCTCCAACGCATCGTCGTGTGATGTCTCCTGCGTTTGAACACAGCTCCCGAGACTCGTCTATATGGAACTTCGCCTAACTCCTAGCCCTGGATCGACTTGTCTGTTTGGAATGAATATCGACTTGCACAATGGGCAGTCGACATGGCGTTTCTGTAACCAAGAGTCGATGCAACTCGTATGGAAGACATGTTTACATTTCAATCGTCGGACGTCATCCTGATCCATGAGAACTTCTAGGCAAATTGCACTGCACTGATGTCAGCATTGATAAGAAAACTCTCACTTCAACTTGGAACCTACCAGACTTCAGCTGAGCTGGACTGCGCTGAGGCCCAACTCGTCTGCTTCTTTAACCCCTTGACATCCTTGTACTTCTGCGATGGGTCTGCCTCATTCAGCGTCTGTAGGTTGATTCTCTCCTTTTGTACACCTCCTGCAGTCTCGACGTCTGTCTGAGGTTGGCGATGATGGCATCGGAGCTTGACCAGATGGCTTCGGTCATTAGCATGGGCATGAATTGCAACAAGAAGGCAAGAATCACGTACATGATGAGGAATATGAACACTAAAAAAAAGATTGCGCCAAACGCGACTAAGAACCACGGCGTTTTTACCCTGGTAGTCTTATCATCGTAATCGCTCTGGGTTGTCGAATTGCGTTTGGCAATGTAGTTCATGGACCGTTATGTTTCTCGGAGTAACGACGTATTGTCAAAAATCTGGTCACGTTCACTGGAGATGCTGAGCCATGGGTGGTCTGTCTTAGTCTCATAAATTTATCTTTGTTTCAGGACTGATCGTAAGTTTCCGCCACGAACTCATCACGGCGTTCTGGGTCACATGGGTGGACTGACCAAAGATCATGACGCCACCGATATTGCGGCTTTTGTATGTTTCCACGCCCAATAGGAATGATGCGCCGGTGCCGCATGCATGCATTGTGCGGGGCTTCCGCGCAAGTGCGTCAGGGTGGCGTAATGAAGGAGATCGTCGTCGTGTTGCCACACCCTCCCATCCACGAGAAGCGTGCCCATTGAACTGGTCAGGGATTGAAATAGGAGACGACGTGTACGTTTAGCACCCAGCTAAGCACCACCGGAGCTTTTATTCGGCGCCTCGACGATCCTGTGGTTTAGGTCAAATGACACGCAGCTTCATTAACACCCGTACTACCGCGATCCTCGCTTCAGAACGTACCCTTCATTGCCCCAATCTAGCAACTTAACGAATCAAGGCGATACGGAGTTTCTATGGACGGCTGGAAGACTTTCGTGGATGCCCTAAGGCCTCATTGGCCGCTGTGGAGCTTAATATTCCGCTAAATCCTAACGCCATCCCTAGATATGCGCAGGTTGAATCGCACTAACTGTAACTTTGGATGGCGATATGCAGTTACCCTGGCGTCAGGCGCCTATCATATGGCAGCAGCCCTGTGACGTCGAAACTATATGTAAATGTAGTAATTACTCCGTACGTGTCGCCTGGCACCCCAATCTTTGTGGCAACAAGGCCACCAAAGGCCACATCGTCACCTATCTCCATGTTTTCTTACACGCAAGACCTCGATCCTACACGGTGCAACTAAACTGAAGTATTACACCAACAAAATGATCCCGGCGAGAGCACACAATTATAACTTTTCCCTGCAGAAGTATATGCTCCTGCAGGAACAGCACGAGGAGCTCTGCAACCACCTCGACCAGATCCGCCCTCGCCTGTCCTCGACGGGCGGTGGCTCCCTGTGTTCTCCTCCCGCGACATCGCGGACTCAATCTTCCTCATCTTTGCCGCCGAAACGGCATTTTCGCGGCAGCGATCGCAGATGTTCCCAGGCACATTGCAGCGGCTGGGACGATGTCCACCGGCGCTCCGATTGCCACGACACCATCCCTGACGAGACTCTGTATGAGGACTCGGCCGGGGCGCAGCGCCTCTTCAACCTCAACCAAGACATCAAGCGCGAGCTGACCGAGCTCCTCAACTGCGAGAACGTCCGCAGTGACACAGCGTTTCGCATGTGGGTGCAGACACGGCTGATGGAGACGGAGAAGGAATTGCGGTCAGGACGCCGGAGACGAAGCTCGGCGAGCTTGCACTGATTGATACCACGCATCATTACCCTAGCGGTATCGGCTATGTAATTGCCCATCTGGCCGAGCATGTTGATATTGTTGACTGGGGGGAAGCCGACGGGCTTGAGCTGATTAAACTAGTAGTTGCCTAAGTCCGTGTTGGCGCCTCTGAAGGTCATTAAATCGCCGGCACCCGTGGACGACATCTGCGAAGGCCTTGGTCAGGGCCATCGGGTCGCTAAATACCTGGGGCATGCTCCACAGCTGATGTCTGTTTGTCCTGGACGCTGTCGCGAGCGAGCCACCGCCCATCATGGGCTGGTCGGCCTGGGCTTGCCGCTGGGATACCTGGCACAATTTGCCGGTATGTAGGTGCTCATCCTCGCCATGGCGGCGTCCTTTGGTATCCAGTCCTGAATAGAAGGAGGCGTTGTTGCCGCAGTCATCCTGCTCAACATCGTCGTGGGCTTCTTCCAGGAGTTCCAGGCTGCCAAGACGATGGACTCGCTCCGTTCGCTGAACTCCCCCACGGCCCATGCCGTGCGCGACGGGAACAACGAGGTTGTCGTGACGGCCGAGATTGTCCCCGGCGACCTGGTTGAGCTTAAGACCGTAGACACCATCCCCGCCGATATCCGCCTGATTGAAGCCGTCAACTTCGATACCAAAGAGGCTCTCTGCCACGCTTCGGTATCTCAGGTCAGGTAAGTGCCTCAATGCGTATGCCATCGCTGCCAGCTCCGCAGAAAACGGGTTCTGTTCCGTTCTCATGCCAAGTGTAAAGGAAAATCGTTCCAGTCTCGGCCCTCCCCCCACCGACACAGGGATCTCGATGACCCCGCCGACTCCTACCATGCCGCTCCGTGCTGAACTGCCAACCCGTATTGCCCGGCCCGGATCTGCTTGTCTCGTCTCTGTCTCGTCCTTGTCGACAACGATAGTTTGTATCCGTTCTGCCCAAGGTGCTAGTGTGAATGAATTAACCGTTTCTAACTCCTCCATCCAGTGTGTCCAATAGTCAGGTAACGGGAAAAATGGAGGTTGTAACGTACCTAACGGTTGGATTTCCAACTTTGTAACGTCCCTAACGGTTGAAAATAAGCCGTTAACGGCTTGTCAAACGTTAACTA
>VYKG01000878.1:0-11199 GCA_011426275.1 Dactylonectria torresensis | reverse complement strand
GGTATTGGACGTAAGCCGTCGCAAAGCCTCCCTGCCCGAGCGATATCTAGCAGTCTAGGTGGGTAAGAGGTGGATATATATACGGCCAGATGGAGGACGTGATATACCCCAGGCAGTTCGGAACTGCCGTACCTGCAAGCAAGACCTGCCCGAAGTCGAATTTCGAAGCGTCAAGGACCCTGCGAAGCTTACAGGAGAGTGTGCCAGCTGTAGGCACGCTGAAGGGAACGGGTAGCCGGATCCCGAGCCGCCGTTGCCGCCATGCGGAATATTGTCTTGAGGCTATCGCCACGCAGAGCCACGAAAAGGACCGATTCGCTAGCTAACCAGACGCCTCCAAGGCGGACTGCGCCAAACGCCTGCGTCTGTGCACGGCTTACAACCTCTTGCCACGCCTGCTTTATTCCGTCGCCTGGCGCCCGCACTCCAGGGACTGCCTAGACCTCTGCTTGGTCCATCTACCCCAAGCGCGGTAGAGGGACCTTCCCCTATCCCTCCTACCCTTAGCCTGCCAACAGTAGTTCTGGGCACACCGATTCCTCAAACGCCGATTCCTCAAGGCACTCTTCTAGCGGCTCCTGTTGTGCTAGGTACCCCTATACCACAGGAATCGTTCCCTACCACACCTTCATTACTGCCACAGGGTCGTCGCCGCGGCCCCTATACACGTCAAGGCACCTTTAACCCACGGCCACGGTCACAGCCTCAAGTGCGACAGTGTGATCAGATAGTTGATCCACCTTTTACGGGAGACCTTAACTTGCCTATCCTTAGTGAGGAGGATCGGGCGTTTGTGCGGGAGTTCTATACTGCCCTGACTGACGACAAGATGCATAGTTGCATTCGCTGCCAGGAGCGTTGGTTCGATATGAAGCGAAATAGCTCGAAAAGCTGCAGCCGCTGCATTGGTCGAGACAAGGAAAGAGCCCCTGACGAGCCTTACTACTTTAGCGCTGCGAATAACCTTGACTTGGGGAAGTCCCCGGCAATCTACCTGATCTAACGATGGTTGAGAAGATGCTGATTGCTAGGGTTCACGTACACGTGAAGGTCCTATTGGTACGTGGCGCTCAGTATAAATACCGCCGCCATGTTGATTGGGCCTGTCAGGAAGCGGTAGAGGGACCCCTATGACTATCAGGCGACTCCTTTACTACAGGTTTGAAGTGGTTTTAACAGCTGGTTACCGCCGCAGTCGAAAAGGGGATCTAGGGGGTTCCCCCAGGAGAGTTTAATAGCAGGTATACGGTATTTACCATTCGGGCTGAATATTCAGCAGTTAAGTCCCTTGCCTTGGCAACTTAACGGGTGTTCGAAGTATTTTAGTTAGTATCCCATTTGACACCCATTAGCTCCTGAGCCCACTGACTCTATGGTGCTCCTTTCGGTCATCTTCTGCCATCTCTTTGCCCTTGGATCCTAAGTATTTCTCGAAAGCGGGATAAACAATCAGCTCCTCGCCTACCGAGTGGCGAGCGAGCTCCCAGGTAAACTGGTTACCGAAGCGTTCTTGATGATCCAGATCTGCTGAGTTGACTACCTCATTGTAGTACCGCTCCAGCTCGCGGTGGTCCTTGACTATAGCGTCGGAAATGGAAGACATTGCAGCCGCCGATTTCAGTACACTTGTGAGAGAGAAATTGGTCGGGGTTTAAAGATAACCCGGAGTTATGGGAAGACCGTAGCGCGTTCCAAGAGCATAGCTGATGAACAGGAAGTGGCACGGGAAGCTGGAGAATTATAAGCCAAGGTCAGAGCTTGATGTAGTCCATTAGCTACATATAATGACGCAGCGATGATGATATGACGGCGCAGAAACGAACGCTTGGGCTTTGGGCGATATCAAGTTGTGTAAGTCGCAATGGAATATGTGATATGCGTCTCAACGTTGGCAACAAATGTCCCGGAGAATATCATCCGGTCAACACGTTCAGCTTAAGAAAATCTCGCAATCCATTGGCTACTTGTGCAGATGGGTGACCCTGACATCTGTGGCGGCTCTGGTGAGGTAAGATCCACGTGTGATGGGTTGCTAGTCTGGCACTTTTTACTGGGTTCCCGCCTCTGCTAGAGCCTTTGAGCCAATAATCGGCTTCTGAGTGGCAATAGATGGCCCATCTATTGTCATGCCCGGCATTCAAGCATGATCTGTGGGGCCAGACTAGCATATCAGTCCAATAATTGGACGGGAAGACATGGTAGGAATTCATTTGTCAAATATATTCTTGTGTCGCGACTGTCAGAAAACACATGTTGATGCAAAGTTAATTCAAAAACTTCCCTCCGTGAATGCATTAAAGTGGGAGGCCATTTCATTTTAAATTCGTCCTGCCAATGGCACAACTATCTGCGGCACGCCTAGTACATAGCAATAAGCATCCTCAAGTCTCATGTCTTTGCGTTTTCAAATGCGTAATATGTGCAACGCTGCCTACACAGAGTTTAATGAAACGGAAGCGGTGAGGGCGACTGTTCGTATTGCGACATTTAACGTCATCTAGGGCGACATGCAGATATAAGTATATATGACGCGTCGATAGAATTCCCTGTAGTCCCAATTGAGTAGTTCCGAAAACTCTCCGTGTCCCTTACTTCACGCGAGATTGATGTAGGAGAGATCTCGATGAACCTCGGCCTCCGGATTTCCCAGACGCTGGCATCGACCGATGAGGCCGAGGCCTGTGATGACGAATAAATCACAGTATCCAAATGTCGGGTGTTCTCTGCCCAGACAGAGGCTGACGGATTCGTCATTCGAGGGTGGCATTCCAAATAGAGCTGCGGGAAGAGATCGACAGATTAACTTGCCTCGTCAGGGATCCCGGAACAGCATTGAGAATAACCAGTGATATCACTCCTCGTCATCATTTCCGGCTCCGCATGGCACACCTGCAGCTCTCAAATCAGGCGTGCGAATCTCTAAGTTGTGATGGCATGGTGATGAAAATGGTCCAGGCAAGTGTGCGGATGTATGGCGTATACTGACGTTACCCAATGACTGGTGGTGCATCATTACCTATTGTCATAACCAGGGTCAGGGCCACGGCCTTGTTACCTTTGCAATCCGACGCACATTAGTTATTTTCCCCACTGGCGTCCAAATTTCCCGCAACTGCTCCTTCGCAGTGCTTAGACGCTTTTGTTTCTCACAGAGCCCTAAGACTCGCCACAATGTCAGGACCAATTCTTGCTGGCAAACTTAGTGGCTGATTTCCCTCAGTGTTCAGTGTCCTGTCTTCGGCGGCTGAAGCGAGTCCTGGTATCGGTAGCACGGTGGTAGTTGGTGTGGGTTAGTTGAGGGTTGATACTTCTCTCTTGGCAAATCGAGCGAGAAGCTTCAACTGCCACCTTGCAATTCTTTCTTCTGATTGTAGCCACCCTATCGGGAGTGCGAATCTCACTGTTGTCCCGAAGGCTCTGGAGGTCACGAGGTAGCATTGACTAAGGCGCGCTGCACTTGGCGCCCTCTGGTTTGCACTCGGTGCAAGCTGTTGCTGTTCACATTATCTATGCAACTGCGTAAAGGAACAATGTGTCGAAATGACAATAAATACATGCTTCGTTGCTTAGTGATGATTGAAAGCCCGCTCAAACTCATCCAGACTTGGCGGCAGAAGCCGTGCTCGGCCTCTTTCCAAGCCCCGATTTCAGGTAGATTGCATCCAATGTGCGCATTTGGGCGATGGAATCTTCAGGGCTGATCCAATGAGCAGGTTCCTTCCCCGTGACCTTATCGACGAAGGCTTCCAATTGATACCTAGTGACTTATCAGTCTCCCGGATGGATACGCCTTGTAATGATCGCTAAACATAAAACATACCTGTAGGTGCTCCACCAAGGTTCCGACCTTGGGCCCCAGGACGGACCAAAGGAGTAATGCTTCTGTGTGTGAGTTTGGCCCGTCTGTTTGTCGGTGACTTGAATGTAATGGTAGATGTGAGGCATCATGAAGCTTGCGGTAGATCAGTGTCAGTCATCAAGTAGTTAAAGTTCACGACCTCGAGACCGCTCACTTGTAGTAGTAGATGGTCGCATGCTCGAGTTCTATGCGGATCGACGGCAGCTCCCACACCTTGGGGACTAAGCATCCCGCGAATGGCTGATTCATGTCTGTCTTGATGTCGCTCTGGACGAGACCGCCATCCGTCTCAAACTGCAGCCGGGCCTCCATGGCCTCGTCGACGCGCCCATCTCCTTTGAGCGGCCTTGCTTTGGCAAATTCAACGTTGACTGGCGTCTCAGCCCCCAGGAAATATCTCGTTGCCGAGACGGTGTATGTCATATCCATCAAGCTTCCGCCGGCAAGGTCCCACTGCCATCGGATGTCTGATTTGGGGATGCTACCGGCTGGGGTTGTCATGCGGGCGCAAGTCCACAAAACACGCCCGTAGCGGCCGCTGTCGACGAGTGACTTGACAACATGGGCCGCGGGGTGGTATTGCCAATGGAAGGCTTCCACGGCGACCTTGTTGTTTTCCTTGGCGGCGTCAAAGATGGAAGCGGCTTCGTCGCCGTTGGAGGACACAGGCTTCTCAATCAAAGCATGCTTTCCAGCAGACAACGCCGCCTTGGCCCATTCTGTCCAACTACGTCAGCTTGTTGCCACTGATAGTGTTTGCCCGAGGCAGAGAGGATATACCCGCATGCATTCCGTTGGGCAAGGAAATGTAGACTGCATCAACCTCGGGGTCCGCGAGAAGCTCCTCATAGCATCCGTATGCCTTCTCGATCTTGTACTTCTTGGCAGCCTTCTGTGCGTTGCGCACATCGCGCGATGCAATGGCCTTAATGACGGCATTGGGATGGGTTTCGACGGGGTGGATCAATCCTGCCGGATTGATCATGGCCGTAGAGAGGATTCCGAACCTGACCGGGTCACTAGTCTTTGGGCCTTCCTTGACGCTCGGTCTAGATTCCAGCCATTGCTGCAGAAAGGTGGTAATCTGACGGATATCAGGATCCTAGCTATAGCCGATAACGGGAACGGATGACGAGCTCACCTGAAGCACCATAGCCATCTTGACCAGGTGCACACGCGCTCAGTTGATGTCTGCTAAGAGTCGGGTTTCGTGTAATCAATAAAGCTAGTAGCGGTATGTTCGCGCCTCCTTGCTTTAATGAGAGCTGTGTTTTTCTGGCGGATGTGATTGTGTATGACACATCCAACACGTCATCCCCAGATATGACCAATGAGGCGCTCTTAACATCAACAATGATATCCTGTGATGTACTCTACTCAAGAGGATTCCCCTCGGGAATGTGCTCATTGTTGCATAAAGTCTGTATCAATGCTGGCAGATTTTGGGTCAGAGGGCTCGTTCGCGCCATGAGCCTCCGGGAAGCCCTGTGCTTGACTCCGGGCAGTAAACACACCTCTCTAGTAGTGCTAAGGCCAGACCGATGTGCCATTGGGGCATTTGGCCAGCGAGAGGAGCTCATGGTGTCGATGCTTGGATTGCCACCAAAATTAGGTGGCGATGAAAGTCTTGACGATCTTTGAGAGACGCATCACTACATTACCTCATCAAGATCTCAGCTTTCATTGGATAATCATGTAGCGTTTATGACATCACTATGATATTGTTATGTCGTAGTCTACGTGCATCTTACGTGAGGTTGACTGGTGGTGGGGTTATTAAGAATTATTCTACGGAAAATTGCTAGGTGGTGTCCCAACCCAGGATCCTCATGTCCTTTGTCGCCACTAAAGTGGTCCTAAAATGGCTGAACTCGCCCGGACGGAGGAACGAGACCATATGGGACACAACAGACTTCACGCAGCACGTTCTCTCTCTCATCCTACGACAGCGCTCGCAATAGTCTAGACCCGGGGCAACGCTGCTATCAAATTCAGTTCAATCAAGTCAAAAGCAAAAAATAAGAGCATCGATTGATCCATTTTATTACCACCACAGACAACCTCTCACTGAAGCCCATCTTTGCACGCTCCTCTCAATACAGCGCAATCTTGAACCATGGGTCTTCTTCTAACCATAGAAGATCTTCCCACTTGAGCTCATCTTTGCACCTTCTTCCTAGTCCAGTGCAATCTTGAGCCAATGGGTCTTCTCTCAGAAGATCTCCTGTGAGGGAACGATCATGTGACTTTCATACTTTATGAATAGTCTCATTTAACTTATGAACATTTGTGTAAATAGCTTAAGTCAGAGTTTTCCTTAGGAATCTCTTTCTCTCCTCGTAAACAATCATTTTACCCAAGTCGCACTTGACCTCGTTCGTGCTCTTGTACCGTCACATCTCCCACTTAAGCCCAACTTTGCACGCTCTTTCCAATCCAGTTAGAATGCGGTATTAATTGCTTTTGGTGAATAAATTGAATTAATACGGCGTTGAGAGTGTAGTCTGGACTAATACTGGTAACTTGTGGATAGAAAGCGCCGTAAGGCAATATGCACTACTAATAGCGAGTACTTGTCGTAGGGTACCGAGCTCCCCGGAAGCACTGAATTGTCCACGCAATAACTCCCGCCCTGGACAAGACTTTCTACATCTAATTTTCCAGCCTGTAATTTTTATTTCCCAATTTCCTCATGAGTCGTGAATTATAAGGACATTCATCCCTGCTCCCCCCCAGACTTCACCACCCTCAGGCTTGACCTCGACTCTCTTGCTGCTCGGGATCTACCTGGTAAGCTGTTGATCGGCCTCTTCATCCCTCTTATCATCCTGACCGCTCCCGGTAATTGCATATTTGCTGCGCTTTCGGATTCTGTCACCATACCAGTAGAATAAGAAAGGGATAAACGCCAGCAAAGTTGCGACGCCAGCAATCAATGAACCTCCGCCTCCAACACCCATTGCATTGAACATCTGGGTGGTAAATAAAGGAGCAGCAGCTGACCCAGCTGATCGTATTACCGTGTTGGAAGCAATGGCGGATGCCGCATAGTCGGCATAGGTGTCGGTCAAATAATTGATGTAGGCCACAAAAATGAGCATCAAAGAGGTAGAGAGGAACATGCCGGCAATAGTGGGCACAATCCAGTGAATTTGGCTGTCATGTTAGCGATGGTGAGGAAGGATGAACAAGGCATCCTGAGGAGACTTACTCGTACTGCGCTGTCCAAGCTAGCCAGAACATGGTAATGGGAAACCCAACGCCTCCAACCATGGCCATCAGCAACCGGTCTTCGGGCCAAAGGTGCTGTCCAGACGCATCCTTTCGTCTTCGTCGCTCGCTGTCGATAAATATTATGGCCGCTCCAACGACACCACCCACGACCTGCCCGATCAAAGGCAACTGTGAAACTCCAGCATTCCATCCTCTCATGTCCCGAAACACAATGGGGTATATGCTGAAGAGCATGAACTGTAGCGTGAAAACTATGGAAATGTACAGCGAGCATAAAAACGAGGTGAGGTCAAAGAGAAGCGCCCAAGGACGTGTGAGGGCTATCTTGTAGATGGAGGGCAGCGGAGGTTTGGTTGCTTCAATTTCGGACTGAGCATATTCGAAGCCTGAGCCGCCGGTCTTTCGAGCACGATGGGCCTTTGCCTTGAGGATACTCGAGCCATGAGTCTCAGGTACAGTGAACATAAAAATCGCAGAGACGGCGCCAGCCCAAAGAGCAACGTACATCCCCCATCTCCAGTCCTTTTTCAACTGCACAAAGCCAGAGATGATAGGACCAACGATAGGACCAACCCACCCTCCCAAGCTGAATATTGCCATGGCATTCCCTCGTTCAATGGGGTCCCAAAAGTCGACAAGGATGCCAGGGACAATGCTCAAGGATGCCGAGATGAAGGTGCCGGCTAGGAATCTCCCAACTAACAAACCCTCAAAGTTGGGCGGAAAAGCGCAAAGGAATAGAAAAGCGATATAAGTTAGAAAGGAAAAGTGAAGGATCCATCGGCGGCCATAGAACTCGGACAGAGGCGCGAAAAGGAAGGGTCCGGCGCAATACCCGAAAAGGAAGAGTGTCGTGGGTAGATTTGCTGCAACTTCGGAGACGCCGAAGTCTTCAACAACAGAATCAGTGCTGGACGATATCAGACTCGACGCAAGGTTTCCGTTCGTGGCCAGGCAAACAACGACAATGGTGATATACCATCTCGAAGCGCATGTCCAGTTTCTGGGATCGTCCACATCTCCAGGTCGGAAATCCACGTAACCATCATCGTTCAGAAAGGGAGGACTGGTTTTCTCTTGACCTTCGTCAGGCTTGACCTTCAAACGGGACAGAAAGATTCGTTTAAAAGAAGGCATTTTTACCTTTTTGGATGCCGAGCTGGGTTACGAGAAGAATTCGTCGCGGAAGTCTTTGCCATCTTTACTAGTTAAAATACAGCTTTGCAACTACATTTAACAAATTTCGTCATAGCTGGGACTGAATGATGCAATTTTTCAACCACAAGTGGTATCAAGGTACCAAGTGGACCACTCCAATTCCATCCACGGTTCGATCGGCAACCCCGGAATCGGTGTTCTCAGAGACCCAAACAACTCAACGTAATCAACTCGTTGATCAACGGCCAACTCAACCAACTAAATGGAGGACTTTATTAGTAAGCTGCCCAACTCAATATTACCTTGAAATTGGTGGATCTCGTTGATTTCGTTGATATGAAGTGGGTCTACTAGCCACTGTTAGTGACTGTAACTGCGGACTGGTATAAATCCTAACAGCGACCCCGTAACTAAGGCTATGTGTGGCTTGTACATATGGCAGATCACCTAATTTCCCTGGCCGCCACCTCCTTTTAGCCTCTGTTCTGCCCTCAATTCTGCTTCTAACTTCCACATCGATTTTATTGCAGGACCAGGCATATCCACCACAACTATCCAAGCCTTCGGTATGGAGCTCCTATTTTGCCTCGCTTGCTTAACATATTTCAACAACTACACCGATTGCATTGCGTAACTAGCTCAGGATGAGTAATTTATCAGATTCTGACGCCAACACTGCTGTTGACGATGATGGAACTTTTAGGTCGTCTCCAGCGCCTTCTACAGCTTTCACGCCATTCTCGCCAGCTCGACGTTCTAAGTCCAACTCGCCAGATTCCACTACCAAAGAGCGGCAATATGAAGAATCTCTTTGACGCCGTTTCCCCGGCTTCACCTGGTCTCAAAGGGTTAGAGATACTAATTCCTGGGCCTGGGAGTATGGGTACGATATCCAGAAAGGCAACGACAGGAAGTGGGTTTGCAAAATTTGCATCCGCAAGAACACCCTTAAGCCAAAGAGAGAGCCGGAAGGCCAAGGGACAGTCAACCATCGCCGAGTTGATGAAGCTTGGTACCAATAAGCCTAGAGAACAAAGCAATTGCGAATGGCTTCATCAAGAACTTCGACAAGAGCCATTTCCAACGACTTATAATGGAATGGATCGTGGAGGCCAACCTCTCGTTCGAAACGGCAGAACACGACAAGCTCAGGAAGATTTTCGCATATCTGAACCCTTGCGTGAAGCTCTGTGACGCCAATCTTTCCGCAACATCTATTAGCAGGAAAATCGTGGCATCATACGAACAGCACAAGACGAAGGTTATGGAGGTCCTCCAGAGCTTTCCCGGCCTAATTCACGTCTCTTTTGATGGCTGGAGGTCCGGAAATCGGCACGCGTTATTCAGCCCGAAGGGCGTTTTACTCAGTCAGAAAGAATCGAGCATAAAGCCTCTTCTGATTGGCTAATTGGCCTGGTCTGTACCCAACTCGTGCTGGAATTGGTCGGCTGATGCTGATGCTAATAACGCCACAAAATGAAGGCCTCGCCACAAACCCCTGAGCGTTGAGTATGTATCTAGCTAGCCAGCTCTCTGAGAGCTTTCAGTTCTTCTTTTCTTAAATGCAATTAATTTGTTGGTTTCTAAGCACGCTTCTGGTTGAATAAGCTCTGTGCCCCTTACACCACCTACATGGCGGCTGCTTCCCTTTTCCGTCAAATCTATCAAACCCATCAGGTTACTAACGGTATCTAGGTTCACATATCATCTCCGCAGCCGACCTACCTCTCTAGATTCCCCGGTTACCCAGCCTCCAGGCAAGCAGTGCGGTTTCCTCCTTCCCTGTTCATTCAGACCTATTCTAACTACCTTACAGACAACCTCCCTATCGAGATCTATCACGGTATTTGACCTCTGTGCTGTCAGACAATTCCCTTGCACAGGTTTGAAGCGGTTTTGTAAGCCGCTAGCACCACCTACGGGTGTGTGTTGCCGCAGCCACGTAGGCCCTCGCAAAGCCTCCCTGCCCGAGCGATATCTAGCAGTCTAGGTGGGTAAGAGGTGGATATATATACGGTCAGATGGAGGACGATGTGCCCCAGGCAGTCCGCAACTGCCGTACCTGCAAGCGAGACCTGCCCGAAGTCGAATTTCGAAGCGTCAAGGACCCTACGAAGTTTACAGGACAGTGTACTAGCTGTAGGGCACGCCGAAAGGAACGGGTAACCGAATCTCGAGCCGCCGTTGCCGCTATGCGGAATATCGCCTTGAGGCTATCGCCATGCGGAGCTACGAAAAGGACCGATTCGCTAGCTAACCTGACGCCTCCAAGGCGGACTGCGCCAACGCCTACATCTGTAAACGCCCTACAACCTCCTGCCACGCCTGCTTTATTCCGTGGCCTGGCGCCCGCACCCCTGGGACTGCATAGACCTCTGCTGGGGCCGTTTACCCCAGGCGCTATAGAGGGACCTTCCCCTGCCACTCCTACCCCTAGCCTGCCAACAGCAGTTCTGGGCACGCCGATTCCTCAAACGCCAATTCCTCAAGGCACTTTTCCAACGGCTCCTGTTGTGCTAGGCACGCCTATACCGCAGGAATCATTCCCTGCCACACCTTCATTACTGCCACAGGGTCATTGCCGCGGCCGTTATACACGTCAAGGCACCTTTAACCCACGGCCACGGCCAGAGCCTCAAGAGCAACAGTTTGACCAGATAGTTGATCCACCTTTTACAGGAGACCTTAACTTGCCTGCTCTTAGTGAGGAGGATCAGGCCCTTGTGCGGGAGTTCTATACTGCCCTGGCTGACGGCAAGATGCATAGTTGCATTCGCTGCCAGGAGCGTTGGTTCGATATGAAGCGAAATAGCACGAAAACCTGCAGCCGCTGCATTAGTCGAGACAGGAAAAGAGCGCCTAACGAGCCCTACTTCTTTAGCGCTGCGAATAACCTTGACTTCGGGGAAGTCCCCATCAATCTACCTGATCTAACGATGGTTGAGGAG
>VYKG01000877.1:0-11254 GCA_011426275.1 Dactylonectria torresensis | reverse complement strand
GTATTGCGAGTCGGTTATATCGCGAGCAGTTGAATTGCGACGTGAGAATTGCAAAGCGGTGATTGAATTGCGACTTGGAATTGCGACGAGCTTGGAATGCGACGAACCCTCACGGGGCTTTTATCGCATAACGATTTTGCCTTCCGATATCTAGCTTTTCTATCTAGCTTTTCCATCTAGCTTTTCTATCTAGCTTTCCAGCTGCTTAACGCATCTCGAAGGGTTGATTAAAACAGCAAGGCTTGCACCCTGATGCAGTAAAAACTCTAGTCATTCTGAGTTGCTGTTGCCTTGGGCTTGGGTTTTAGGCCCTTACACTATTATTTATTATTGGTTTTTTTTTTTTTTTACTGTTTAACCTCTGGCCCCTCTCTGAGTGTGCGCTGCCAAGGACTATAACCTTAATAATATGCACTAACTGCGTTAATAGCGTTATCTCTCTGCCAAAACTGGCCTTTGAATGTGTTACTATAGGGAGCGGTAAGTGCTTCCACTAGTTACTTTTAAGCCGGTCGCCGAGGTTAAGAGGATATGTCTATAGCAGCCCTGCCTGCTTAGCGAATCTAATACCTTGTAATTATCGATTAATGTTCTTAACCGCCTGCTTAGCAGTCCATTTATCTCGGATCTGCTGCTTAAGTGCACTTTTCTAGGTTCTGTTTCTCGTTTCTCACCTTACGGCAGGCCTCTTTGTATTTTTCCTACCCTTGACGTAGCCCTCGAAGGTCTCGCTCCAATCGCTTGATTACAACGTCGAAATCGCCTTCCTCCAGAAGAACGACTCAAAGAGGACGGAGAGCGTCTCTTTCAGTCCCTAAAATCGAACCCCGACAATGTGCTGGTCTTGCAGCTCACCCCGAAGCCAGTATCTCGTAGGGCGCGATGCCGCGCAACCGAGTGCCTGTATGGCCCTTTCGATGGTCGGTATGGAGCCGAGATCCGAGACAAGTATCGCATATCGCTTGAATGGAGTTCTCGAGCAATAACGTCCCGGGCAGTGCCGCTTCTCATGACTTGGTTCCCTGAGGCGATCTCATGTACGCGTCAGCTCCCATTCATTCTACGTCTCCTGCCTTCCAATGGCATCGTCCCAAGTTCCAACGCTTCGAATGCTGCGTCCAAACCTCCATCCAGACCTCCATCCAGATCTGCATCCAGATCTGGATACAGATCTGCAGATAATCGATGAGCTTGTTCCCGTGACATCGCCCACCGTTCTGAAACGGTTGTTGACTTGGGCTTGAAGGCCCAGAAAAAGAAATATTGTCACATCTATCAACTATTGAGACTGAAGACCAGTCTCAAAGGCTCGGATCTCTAGCAAACCGGTCCCAAAGACCCGGCTTTCTAGCAAGCCGGTCTCGAAGACCCGGATCCCTTGGGATCCGGTCTACCGAGAAC
Source organism: Dactylonectria torresensis (assembly GCA_011426275.1). Classification (NCBI taxonomy): domain Eukaryota; kingdom Fungi; phylum Ascomycota; class Sordariomycetes; order Hypocreales; family Nectriaceae; genus Dactylonectria; species Dactylonectria torresensis. The sequence continues at coordinate 9,853 of VYKG01000877.1, read as the reverse complement.
CTTATCATAGCTATGAGGGCAACCTACAAATAGGTCTGCCGCGAGCCCTCAGTTAGATAGAAATGAAGAGCTTCTATTCACATCACAATGCACCCTTCCTATCTGATGCAACAGGCTTTAACATGCTATTTAAAAAGGTTCGGGTTTGATTTAGCCTTGAAGTCTTTTTAAGGTTATGAAGAGGAAGCCGCATGATAGCAAGAGGTGATCAGATTGCTTGACCGACATTCTTCATATGAAATCGTATTGCTCTTTATAGGGCTACATTTTACCTATTATCTTAAAGTGGGTAAGGAACCGGTAGCCTCCTGTGTTAGAGAAAAACTGGTTATTTAGATAATGAGCTACTGGGTTTCTAAGCTTTTGAAGTATCTGATCTAAAGTATTCCTAGTAGTGCTAAGAGTAAAACTTGTGCTGTTGGCGTTTGTGAAGCTGAATATAATATTGTTTGCTATATATTAATATAATTTATTAAATAGCTTTATAATGTAGAACTTGAAGCTATTATCTAGCTAGGTCTCGTTTAGGTATAAAAGAATCAAAATGGCGCTTAGTTTGTTAATATCCTTTAAAGTATAGACGACGTCCTTTATATTGAGGTAGTCTTGGTTAAGTCTATTAGTATTAAGAATGCTCGGGGTGTTAATAAACCGGAATATCTTTGTTTTTGATAGTAAAGGAGTAGAATTTGGTTTTTCTTATGGCAGACTGGCTAGTAGTAGAGAACCTCTTATTAGAAGATTCGTTGCTATAGGTGAGATTGTGGTCTACTTTGTCTTAATCTTGCTATGAGAAGGAGAATGTCGTTAGATGCTTGATAGGCTTATGGCCTTCTATTGCCTCGTCTAGTGTTATAAACTGGTTGTATATAGAAAAGCTATTAATGAATATTGACTTTCTAACACTAGACTTTCTAAGTAGCAGAATATTATACTCTTTATTTAGATTAAGATTCTTAAGCTGATTTTTTAAATGTGCGTTGTTCTTGTATTTAATAAACTTGTTGCTGTGAACTTTGTGCTTGCATTTGAATACTGCGTAAGATGCAAGGTACTGGCAGTAGCAGCAGTATTGATACTTATTGCTATATCCGTAGGCTATTAGTTCCTGGCAGTTAGGATAAGTCTATGTGGATTTCAGCCCCTGAAACAGTGCGACCCGGAGCAGAGAATCCTGAGAATCCGTCTTCTAGGGGGGCAGCGAGTCGGCAGCCGCTCAGAGAATTGGGCTTCGTTACACCTGACAAGGTTTGTGTCTCGTAGCTCTTCTAGGTCTTTCGCTACATCCTCGAGAACGACTTCTCCGCCATGGCGATGTTCGATGGAGGGTTTCTTGAGACTTGGTTCAGAACCTCTAGAGATATCTCGATTAAAATCGATAATCATCACTCGCGAGTTAGGAGGTGGATCGTCAAGCAAGTTGAAGACGGCTTGTTGATTTCGACTCCAGGTTGGTACTCGTCTTATCGCTTCACTGAAGTAGAGGATGTACAGGTTTTCCGCGTCGTCTTGGATAATGGCATTATCCAATTCGATGGTGTGCTTTAAGTACCTGGCTCCTTTTGCTGTGAGCGCGTTGGCGAGGGCGATCTTTCCAAGGTACTCGCTTGTGATGGAACGATGCCTATCCAGATCTCTAATGTCTTCTTCGGTTCCGATTGCATCAAGAAGCGTGTAGAGGTCGTTCATTTCCATCGAGCCGCTATGAATACCGATGATGGTGGTCCTCAAACTATCCTTAAAGTCCGTCTCGTCCGTCTCGTCCGTCTCGGCCCGTTTTTTTAAATTTCCGAGCTTTCTAGATTTGACTGCTTGGGATGCAGAAAGTGTGCTGCTTTAGGAGACTAAGGTAATTTGAGAGACTTCCGACAATTTTCTCCCAACTCGATAAGCCGTTCGAGGGCACGATCGATTGCGCTCTTGTCTAGTAATTATACGAGTTCAGTGTGAGCTATATCTAGGTGGAATGTTTTAGTAAGCTTTGTAAGTGGAAGTAGATGGATTGTAATTGGCACTCCCTTCTTGCTATTAATGGTACTTATGTGTGAAGGAATAGTCCGTATAAACTCGGAAATGCCTTTGAAATCGTGAGGAATGCTTTCGTTTCTGACGCTTTCTGTAATAACTTTAAAGTCGAAAGAAGTTGAAATTGATTTGAGGTTTGACTGGGTTATTCCTTCGGCGGACAAATCCACCTGGCCGATAGAGTGAATTATCTGACTAGCAATCGCATCGCGGCTAGGTGTACCCAGAGTACCTTTAGCGTTCTGGGGATTAATGGCTAGCTTTCTAGAGAAGTTGGAGCCGTTGTTCTTATCCTGAACTTCTCTCCTGGCTATGATAATGACTTGAGAATCTTACTCGATTTGCTAGATGATATATGTGACCTTAGTTATGTTAAATGCATTTATATTAAGGTAAGGTTTTAAGGCCTTACTAAGATGAAGTTTTTGGAATTTGGTTCTTAGAGTATAGACAGTAGATGCTTCCTGAAGATGATTACTTGACTTCTTCTGTAATAAGTACTTGGTTCTCTAACTTGAAGCCACCATTCTATATAAAATGCTGACTCTAAGCTTAGCTAAGATATCGAGGTTCTGGAATTTTTCCTTAAGATAGTCTGTTATGGTGTGGTAGTAAGTCTGCCTGGATAAATCTTGCTTAGTAATGAGTTCAGTTAGGATGGTCCCGGCCTTGAAAAGCGATTGATTAAGAACTTTTTCTGAACGAGCATCGTATAATATTCCGAGGGTGACGGCTAGACTAAGGGCAGGTCGAGATTCGCTATGCTCTGCCATGCCGACGGCGTTGAACCTGGTATCAAATCAATGGAAAGTTATGAGCTGAAGAGTAAGAAAAGAGGAGATGATGTCAGGAAATCTAGTTCGGGCGGTTGGACGGTTATTTATAGAGTCTCACATTATGCTAGGATTTGTGGTGGGCGCTACATTCATGTTGTCGTGTAGGTACGGGCTGCGCCACGTAGTACTGTATGAGTGGAATACCAGTAGGCCTTACCAGCGCTTATTTGTTTTAAGAGCTGCATGTTGGTCACGCGACCACCTGTCTGGTTGGTTGTTCCTCGTCATTGCAAAGTGCAAATGTGTTGTGGTTGCAAGGAATTAGGATATGGTTGGAGTAGACCCGCAATAGAAGCTCTCCTCCAATGTACGAAACGGCAGACCGCCACGCTTCCCTTTGTAGAAAAGCAGGCATATTCCTCTCTCTCTGTAGTATGCGCTTATTGGGCTATTTTGTGCAAGCTGAGATAGTGATGGCGGCAAGATGTACCATATCGCTTAGATATGATTGGTGGGAACAGCCCAATTATCCCTTTGTTAACTGTCGTCGCGAAGCAGCACCTACGCACAGCGCGCTACATGACACTCGCTAAAGGTCGAGGCGTGTGGAGTGGCTCTAAGGGCTAGCAGAATCAAGCATTTAAGAAACACTTTGCTGATTCTAGAGCAAGGATGGCTGCCTAAATCATCATACGTATTTTATTTTGATTATTTGGGTTGGTGCAAAGAAACTGGTGTCTGATTACCCAGTTTGGGCAGACAAAACCCTTGATAACCAGGCGTTGTTATGGCATGAGTATTTCGCAACATGCAATTATTTATTTCCACGCTTGACACACTTGAATACTTAATTCTTGGGCTCTCCGGGCTACTAGCCGGCTTAAGCTGTTTGCGTCTACATTTGCGCTGCTTTGTCGAGAATGACTGCATGAAAAAATCGTCGGTCTCTAAATCCTTCCTCAGGATCAAAACGTCATCCTACCAAGGTCATCCTTAGAAATATTAACGACCTAAGTTCTATTTCGTAATTAAAATGACCAAGCAAAAAGTGAGTGCTGGCATGTTTCGGTAGCCCCTTCGAGCATGTTATTTTACTAAACGATAAATTTTGGCCAGGATGGAAAAGCAGCGGGAGAGAATCGCCGAGTAAGCTAGGTGGGATAAGATGGGATGGCCGAGTGGGATGACTGGTAGGTGGACATCTCGAGGTTGCTCTAGCCTGATCCTGCCGAAACGCCGGTGCTGAACCCTCGTCGTATAGCACAGTTGGCCACAAGTAGTGGGATAATGAGTCAACTAGGGCATCATGATTCCATTGCCATGGACAGGGTCGTCGAGCGTCTGTAAGCCGCCCTGTAGTGACTCCTGCGTAGGCACCTATAAAGGGTCTCGATCCCTCGCTGTATCTAATATCACCACTCTCAGGCAAGCTACTCACCAACAACAAGAACTCCCCATCTAAGCCGTACCAAAACCTTTAACAATTCTTCATCATGAAGCTCAATTTCTTTGTCGCCCTCGGAGCTATCATCAATTCCGCCACCGCCCGTCCCTCATGCAAAAACACTCTCCGCGTTGAGACTTTTCTCAACACCGGGCCATCTCTGGAGGTGGTTTCTTCTTTGATCATTGGATCCGAAGCCGCCGTGATTATTGACTTGCCGCTTGCTATCCCACAAGCAGAGGCCCTCGCAGAGTGGGTTCGGAATACAACAGATAAACCGCTCGTCGCAGCGTTTTCGACTCATTCCCACCCAGACCACTACTTGGGTGGCGCAGCCTTCCTCGACCGCTTCCCAGATGCGAAGTATTACGCCAACAGCAAAGTCGTGGAATTTATCGCAAACGAAGCACCCCATAAGGTGAGACATGTTACAGCTTTGACCAGTCTCATGTATACTGACTCTATTCAAGGCAGAATTCTGGAGAGCGACTCTCGGAGATGAACTCGTCGTCGACAATGTAACTATTCCTACGCCTTACGACTTCACCTTCTTTGCCTTGCCAGGCGATGAGGGCTTCCCCATTCATCTCGTGAGCCCGCTAGTGGGCGACACTATTGATGAGACGCTGTTCTGGATTCCTTCAATTTCTACATTGATTGCAGGAGACGCCGTGTACAGCCATGACATGCATCTTTGGCTCGCGGATCTTTTGACCCCCGCGTTGACGGAAGCCTGGCTGTCCACCCTTGACTTTGTCGAGTCACTCAAGCCCCGCACAATTATCCCCGGCCACTCTTTATCAAGCAAAAAGTTTGGGTCTAATGTTGACTTGGAACACACCCGAAAATACGTCACCTATTTTAAGAACAAAATTCAGTCCAAGGGAGAGGACTTCTTTACTCCCAAGGAGATCTACAAGATGCTCAATTCTGCGTTCCCGCATCTCCTCCCCAAGACGTCTCAGACGTCGGCCTTTTTGCTCAACTTCACTAGCGAACAATTTGGCCGAGGTGGACAGCGACAAATTCACTATGTCGACCTCGCGTCCTTCAACAATCTGACTGAGCTGGAAGGGTGGAAGATTTGATCTCGTTCAAATGTGACCGGGCAATCGCAGAAGAATGGATCGGATTAGGGGCAGCAAGGGCAACAACAACAACAACCCCACTCAATTTTATTCTAATTCTAACTGTAAAATATTCAAGACTGTTCAATAACTGGACATGTCCTTCTTAATAAACTAAATTGTTCACCAAGGAAGGGGGGTTCCGTCATAGTTCTGGAAAGTACCGCTAATGTCCCTCTTGGCCGCGGCAACCCTTTCCATCAGCCCATTGACGCTTTGCTCAACGCTAATGGCACCAAATGCCTTTGGATTAACCTGCAAATTCTCGAACATCACCTTTGTCATGTCTGTCAGAACCAAGCCTGGGTGCACTACGAAGGTGGTCAGCCAGGGCTCCTCAAAGTGAACCCGTCGCAGGAACCAGTTGAGAGCACCCTTGCTTCCTCCATAGGGGCTCATGATTGCGGGGATTCCGGCGAGATGCTCCATTACGCCGATGCTAACCATGGAAGAGATATCAATAAAGCTAGGATTGTTGCCGACTTTGAGGAGTGGGGTAGTTGCTTGTAGGAGAATGATGGGCCCAGTGGTGTTGATGGCAATGTGGTCTGAGATGGCGCTGCTAGAGGTCTGGAGGACAGATGTGCCAGAATGGCTGATACCAGCATTTGCAATGACGACATCGAGAAATTTGATATCGTGTTCATTTTACAGGGTCTCTACTGCAGCAGCAGGGTCGGACTCGACGGCCATGTCTAGCTTCACAACGATGAGACGATGAGACGAGAGCCGTCACCCTTAGGAAGTTTGGCCAGGGCGACAGATGATTCCTTGGAAGGGTCGCGAACTGCAGCAATAATAGTCGTCGACGGCTTCTGGAGGAGAGCCGAGGCAATTCCGTGGCCAATGCCACGGTTGGCTCCAGTAATAAGAATGGTCTGGGATGAGCTCATTTTGGATGATGATATACATGTTGTAGGGAAATTCTCGTAGAGTTTGATGGAATTGATGAAGTAATGATTGTTGATGATGATAATACCAATTCGAGGAAACGACCTATTCCTTTATACAACCTTCACCAGGCATTCTATCAACGCGTGTTCTGCAGCTACTCAATTATCACCTCTACCCTGTGAAGGTGGATTGCCTCGGTTTCCGCTACCCCCCCCCAAGATGGTGAAACTCTGCATGGGTAATCCATTCAGCTCTCACCGGACCTCATTATCGCGATCGCAACGGCCAATTGTCTTCTTCCGGCCTAATACCGGAGTTCATGATCCAGGCTAGATGGGGAAAATGCCGCGAGTTTGGAACCATTGGATCTTATTTGATTAGGATTGCGGCAGATTCGCCGTGTTAGCCCGAAGCCGAGCCTGGCAGATGACAAATTTGAGGGTCTCGCGTGAAATTTATAATACCTCCGACTCTCGTAGCTTGGTGGAGACGAAAGCTAGGGACGAGGGCTAGTCGGCTTCGGGTTGGCACTTGGACTTGACAACGACTGAGAAGAATTAGAGAGCACGCAATAAACTCGGCGCCGCCGTGGACTATTCACATTCGAACAAACTGAGAGTCTTCATCTCGTCTATCTGTCTTTAGAAGGCGTATTAAACCGCCAGGGGGGTTCTCGTCGCACAATGGGATCCTCGACGAGAAATCCGCAGTGCGGCTAGGGGCTAATTGAATTAGACAGATTTGGTATTTGATAACGTGTACCGCTTGCTATTGCGAAGTAAAGACCACCTGTTCACAGATAAATTTGCTTGGAAATATTAGAGAACAAGGGGCCTACATGTATGTGTAACTGCTGACTAGAAGTGAAAGGCTCTGTGGTCTGTGACGCAATAACTGGGTAGGCAGTTCTTATTACTCCACACGCCTCCAATATTTGGCAAGATACCCTGGAACTTGCGACCACCCCGCTGCAAAAGGATCTCGCGATTGAATCTGTGGTTTTCTCCTTGGAAGGCATGCTGATAAAGGTCAAGTACGGGATGTTGTGAATAACTGTTGACATCTCTTGGAGTCCCTTGGCTTGGAGTTTGTATTGTCGAAGGTTTAAAGTGCTACTGAATTTACGAGAATTTTTGATTTTGGACAAATTCCGGTACCAACGTACACCCACCAGTGCCAGTAACGATGGCACAGCGTCCCATTGTTGGTGTCATCTTGACCTTTGTTAGTGCCAATGGAAAAAAACGACGGGTGAGCCACTTGCTGTACGCAAGCCCGAGGTTGCCAGGCATGAATGAGCTCCGAATTTTTCCATCTATGGGTGCTTAATGTTTAATGCTAGATCACGTTTGACGGCGGCGTTCTTGACATATTATGTGATGAAGCTCTACCGGGACACGGCTGCTGAAGGGGTGCACGCTGCAACAATCTCAGTCAGTGTAACTCCTTACGTCATACATGATTCAGAGGTGGGTCAGTGATTTCTTCGACATAACTTCATTGGACGGCTGGTGAACGTAGATGGGCAGTGATGGACACCTTCAATGGGGCTAAGATTGCAGTAAAATGCATCAGCCTTATAAATCGACTGCAGTTTGAGGAAACAAGGCTGTAGCAGATGGCTGCCTTGGGTTGGACATATAGCTTAAAGATGCTCTTTTGCTAGCGCTAAAATTGCAGTGTACGTAATGTTGCTGAGACATGGGGTGGGGCAGCAATATGGTAGAAAAATTCAATAACTAATTGACTTGGAGTTTGCCTGGAATATGCATGGGTGGCTGATTGGTTAGACGCAGCGGTGGTACAGTGATATATTACCAATCGTTGGACGCCAGTAACTGATAGAGCGAAGGTCAAAGTATGTTTGCCTAGGTGTACTTAAGAAGGAACCTATGTTCCACTCATAGTGAAGCCAGCATCACAAAACTCTCAAGTCGTAATCCATCTTTTTGTAATTCCGAATCTTTGATTAGCAGTCTTTTCCTACACACGGGATGTTAGCATACTGCTAGTAACTGCGCCATCTAGGTAGGGATTTGCAGGTGGTCAGTATCGTAATACTAAAAACTACTCCGTACTGCGAGCAAGAGAGTTCAAGTTGTCCTTAGTGTATATGCTGTTCGCTCCATCAAGGGCCAGTTTTGTTAGCACAAAGTGAAGAAAAAAAAACCCCTCAAAAAAACAGTTTTCCTCACAACTCAAGCATTTAAAGCCCAACGTTTCCACGATTACTTAAGATCAAGATTTTCTAGCTCTTTCGAGCTGGGAAGCTTGAATCTGCACAAGTAAATAAGCTGCTGTTCAGCTCAGGAGCTGAGTCCCGATTCTCTTCCCTCCATCACAGAGGTCGAAGGTTTTAGAGTTCCAAGAATCAACACATCAAAATTTTGACAACACTTTGCTGGGTAACACGATAGTTTGCCTTGAACTCGAGGGTTATCTTGCAAGCTGGGGGCAGCTGGCTGACAAGAAGGGCTACGCGAGCCCTTGATCCCCGTGGCACTTCCTACATTGCTATCCACACCACCAAGGGCGAGTTGCTTCTTTCGCCAAATCAAAAAAACACAGTTTTCTTCACATTTCAAGCATTTCAAACCCCAATTCCTTCACAGTTGCCTAAGATCAAGCTTTTCCAGCTCATGCGAGCTAGGAAGCTTAAATCTTGATGAATATAATGCCTGTTGGCCGGCCCCAGCAGCCTGGCCCTGATTGCCCATGCAAAACGGCCATGCAAAAGTGCAGCTTCGGGAGTAGCTGCCCAGGCAGCCCAATGTCAGGGCTGGTTTTCTGCAAATGATCATCAGTATGCAATGGTTTTAGTAGAAGCTAAGAGCCAAACGACACTAGAGGCGCAGGTCTGTTGGAGTCCGGGACGCACCATCATCAAAAGGGGCGCTATTCTCATCAAGGCCTGCCGATCTGGCCGTCTCAGAGAGGATCTGGCCAGGATGGAAACTGACAATCTGGAGCTTTTTCCGGTCTACCTCCTCAGCAATCTTCTGTAATTATAGGTGGCCAGAGGTTTTGCTTAGAGAATAGGTCGGCAATGTGGCTACGATAGCGCGGTCATGAATTGCGGCGGTTGAGATACAAACAATGAACTGCATGTGTTTGAACGCTAACTACTGATCACCCATCCAAATTCGACTAAATAGCAGCGTAAGCAGTACATACCTTTTGCCTAGTCTCCGGTCCTTCCTGGGCATGAAATCGCAGACTGAAGTCTAAGAGAGACCTCGCATTAGTGTCATACAAAGACCAAGTCGCGTCAAGGTCAACTTTGAGTAGGGTCTCTTGACCATGGAACTTGGCAGCATTCAGCACAAGAACATCGACGAAGATGCGATCAGAGTGGAGGCCGGACCAGAGGGCGGCGGACACGGGCGACGAACTCCGTCTTGAGGAACGAGATGGAGAGCTGAGGAGCTGCACGCTGAAGGACGTCACTGCGGCGACCGGTCAGGACAACCCTGGAAGTCGACGCCTCTGCAAACGCCTTGGCAATGGCAAATACTATCCCAGCCGAGGCGCCAGCGACGAGGACCATCTTTCCGGACTGATTCAGCTCAGGGGGGGGGGGGGGGGGG